>NJRQ01000460.1:27497-65883 GCA_003063805.1 Aphaenogaster ashmeadi
TCTTTCTTTTTTTACAAGAATGATTTCCAATGCAAATCTCAAAATATCGTATAATACGGACTCTGCATCATTATCAAGTATATCGCTTCAACACCTCGAAAAAGTAATTTCTTCGAAAAATATTTTATGTGATTGATCTACTTAATGATACGTCTAATTGTATACGAAATTTGAAGAAAATCGGTCGGGACCTATTTTACGTGGAAAAAGTGCGATGTCCTTTATTCAAATTATTTTTATTTTTAGAACACTAAGGAGCTTAACCCATTAAATCCTAGGAAGCCCTTGTGTAAAAGAAAATGTGTATTATTATACATATTTCTTATATTAAGGAATTCTGCATAATATGAAATAAATTTGTTATTATAGAATAAAAATGTCAGTTTTCTTTTATATATAGTTTTATACACATAAAAGTATGTTATGCAATTTACGTATAAATACTGACTCACCGATCGGCTCAAACATTTTACATACCACTTCCTGATTCCATATTCAAGGACACTGTATAAAATTTATTTTTTACTTTTTACATATTCTTATCAATACATATCTATTCCTTCACAGACCACAGTAGAACCTCCACGCAATCTTACAACTGAAGCTAACAATGAAAGTACGACAACGAACGTTACTGGAGATAAATGTAATGGAAATAATTGTGGGAATAATATGCTCGGTCATTCGTTAAAAATGATGTCTGTGTTTATTAGATCAACATTAATAATCATGAACAAAACTTTATTGATGTTTTTACATGAACTAAATTCAACGAGTAGCTTTATACTACGCGCTATGATGCAACCGGTAAGCGTAGCATTACTCATTTAACGAAATCAGAGTTTACTTTCTATTTTCCATAAATGTACTCTTTTGATATCGAGATTTAATTTTGTTTTAAACTGTAAATATTAATATATGTATAATTAAAATTGTATATCTATTTATGTCCAGTTTGTGGTAACATTAAGGATAATGATAACAATGATGAAGTGGATGCTGCAATTTATATGACTCAATATTATCTAAAAGTGGTAGCATTAAAAAGTATTCCGGTAAGTAAGTCGCAAATATACATAAATCCAATGTAAATGCTTTTCCTACTATCGTATAATATTGTTTATCTATAATTATAATCCGTTGATTTTTCAATTAAGTAAAGAAATCAAAAGTAGAACGGAATATAACGACTACCTTTTTTATCACATATAAATATATTCTTTATTATTAATAATAATTTGTTCAATACACATAATACATCACTGTCGTCTTACTATTTCGATTCTGCATTGTACAGTCTTCAACATCGCTTTAACTTATGGTCAATCGATTGTTTCGATATCATATGAGAATAACAATTTTTAATTTACTAAATTTATATATTTATATATATATATATATATTGAATACAAAAATCTTAACAAATTATTCATGCTTATGATATTGAAGATAATTCGATCTACAATCTCTATTGAGTACTCGACTAAATCACATAATCATGCACGCTATCTATCTAACTGCTCCCGATTGTTAACGTTGAGAATCGATATGACGTACAATTACTGTAAAACAGAAATTTTACAATTATTGTAAAATAGCGATTAATTACTTCACGTAAATGAATATCGAGTATCATCGATAACGATTAGAATCATCTCCATTATTATGAAAGTAGGATACACTTGTTCCACTAGAAAATTACGATTTAATAATGATCATAATCTTCGTCCTCGTTATTATAGAATTTGTTCTCATATTCAAATCAACTTTTCTGTTATCAGGTTTTATCTACACGATCTATAAATCTTGATCTATCTGTAAACATTGATTAACACGATCGACAAGTCATACATTTCGGATCTTCTCTCTTAAGAAAGTTAGAGATATAAATAATTATCAGCTGAGAGACAAAATTGGACTATTGTTAGAAGTCGCAATATTAATCACTGGAGATTACAAGAAGCATTATCAAGATCCAGACTAAGAAGGAAGTCCAACAATTGAATACCTATCGTATTTTTTGGTACACAGCGGAAACTTTTTGGTCAACTATACATCAACGTATCTTTATCTACTTAAATTGTTTCATATGTATTTATAAAGTAATGTTCAACAATTATCAACACCGTTACGTTTTTTTCCCTGATCTTAACAAATTTTCGTCTCGCTCGTTGTACTCATATTTCTACAGATACGAATTTGCGAATTCGGCGCGATTGAAATCGGCGAGATTCTACATGAGAGTCTTCAGGGAAGGAGCAATGCGATCCCGGAAAGATTCGTTTCTGCTGCGTGCAACGGGAATCGGAAGCTCGCGAGGAGAATGCTATCGATCTTAGACAGTGGTCTCGTCTAAGATCGATCTGAAATTCTAGGTGTTGGTAGTGTCGTAACTCTTGTACGTGTGAGACGACCTCTTGTGTCTGACCGTGCAGAAGAGGATCATGCTGGCCACCTGGCCGAACAGCTGGAGGAAGGCCACGACGAGACCCACCGTGCCCACTACGTGGAGTCTGGTCACCAGCCACATTTGAATGGCGGTCGCGCATCCTTCTTTGTACCAGAGCTCCTTGTTGCGACCCTCCGAATCCAGGCGACCACAGTATCGTTCTCGTTGCATGCAGCAAGAATCAGGAACCCGATCCTCCTCGGGCCACGCCTCGATTTGGAACCAATCCGTGTAGTCGCGTACGCCGCAGCAATGAAACTAGAAGTGTCAATTTAAAACTCTGTTATATTAAGCATTTACTTGCTGCAAATTCAATTAGACGCATTAGTGCGCACTGGTGCATTTAAGTCGTCGTACACAAACCGACGTGCGTTTAATAATAATATATAGACGAATTAAATTACAAAATTTTTAATACACTTTATTGTGCTGTTTGGTAAAATATGTATTGGGTATTTTATCATTCGAGATATTTATATTTCACTTTCACACTCAGATTAGATCAATGTACGACGACTTTAATGTGCATCAGTACGGACTAGTGCGTCCAACCAAATTAGCTATTAACTTCAATGTCCTGTGCAATGTGGCGCGTTGATCTTTTAGCGGGGCTATGCGAAAAAATTTCTTTGAAAAAAGCTTCTTTAAAATAAATTAATAAAACGCAAAGATTTTGTAACTAGTGTGGTGTGTTTTGCTAATAATATTTTAATTAAACAAACCTCCGTATGTATATGGTCCCACATGGCAGAGAGTGTTCCCGGCTCCCTCGTGATATTGTAATGCTTCTCAATGCCGTACAAAAGTTCCTCCTTCAGGCTCCTCGCGAGATGTTCCCTGAACACGAACGCCAAGGTGCCCAACATGAACTCGGCGAGAAACATGAGTATTACCAGGCTGAAATACTGAAAATTACGGGACGTGTAAAAGTTTGTTTCCCGCTATTAATTGCACGGGGAATCTGACTAAGGGTTCCGAGATTTTCAAAAAGCTTTCTAATTATTCTGACATCGATCTCTCTTTCACAGGCCGGGAGAAAACGAGTATTGAAAAAGAGTACGGGAAAAAATACTTCATATTCTATGTAATTATAATACTGTGCACGCAAGGTCTCATATACTATGCGAACAAATTTATCGATCCGTCGCATACTACGCTACTACATGAATTCCACAAGTACGAGTTATAATGAAAAGAATATTTCATTTCGCTTAGCAGGCAAATTTGTCTTAACGTCACTTAAGTGAGCAAAACAAACGAAGAAGAAGGACGATTTTCAAAAAATATAGCGTGGTCAGCATGCGGGCTGCGCTGCGACGAATTATTCAAGGCGACAAAAATTCAAATCACGATCTACTGACGACGAAGATATTCAAGATAGTCAAGTTATACGCTTGAATCCGTGCGCTGCATGTGTAGTATACTGCATGCATATTAACAAAAAGTCCGTAGTGTACTGTACCACGCGCTTTTTGCAAGGCACGTGTTTTACAACGGATCACGTTGTTACCAACCGTGATCAGCATGCATCTTGACTGGAACCACGCGCCGCAGCATCCGAAGAAGGCGATGACGAATGTGACGCATCCCGCGGCGAGCAGCAGCGAATCCGCCGACACGAAGCTGTACTGCGGCACCAAGGTCGCGTATCCGGAGTAAGCCAGTCGCAGCCAAAGGCCCGCACCCAAAATTCCGCAAGCGCATAACTGTAAAACAAATTACCCGTGTCAGTTGCGCCGCGCGTCATATAAACGTTTGACTTTCGACGGACGTATTTAAAATCGGATCCGAAATGAAGTCGAAATTATAGTATCTAGCGTGATTATATATAGACAAATGATTGTATTGAGTAGGGTAAGGGATGTGGATCAGGCATTAATTTCGGATCATTCAATAATTATTACATTTTTCCTCGAATAGTGCATTACAAAACTTTTTAACATTTGTTTTAACTTTGTCAATTATCAATTGTTTCTTATTTACTAGCAGCAACGCTGCACATTTTATTGATATCGTCGGATAATAAAACGTGAGATGTCAGTAAGCTGTTTCTTCAAATTAATAAATGAATGAGCATTTATATCCATATTTTATATGTACTTTCTATTAAACCAATGTCGAAAATTTCCGAACATGTGAAGAAACCGGAGGAATAAAAAGTTTTCATATTTGTATGAAAACTAATGTGCATTTGTTTTATTAATTCATTATTATTCTTTTTTATTCCTCCGGTTTCTTCACATGTTCGGAAATTTTCGACATCGGTTTAATAGAAAGTACATATAAAATATGGATATAAATGGTCATTCATTTATTAAAAAAAATTTTTCAAAAAAATTCAATTTTCTCACGAATGCTTGAGAGTTGCATCGAACGGTTTTACCATGAATTACTGGGAGTATGACACTATAATATATTTCAAGCTCGATTAAATCCGAGAGGACAATCTCTGGGGTGCTGTGACAAATATGAAAACTAATGAGCACTTGTTTTATTAATTCTTTATTATTCCTTTTTATTCCCTTTTATTTCTTCGGTTTCTTCACACGCTGTCTCTTATACACATCTAGATGTGTATAAGAGACAGAATAGTTACATATAAAATACGGATATATAAATGCTCATTTATTTATTTAAAAAACAAAATTTTTTTTAAATTCAATTTTCTCACGTATGCTTGAGAGTTGCATCGAACGGTTTTACCATGAATTACTGGGAATATGACACTATAACATATTTAAAGCTCGATTAAATCCGAGAGGACAATCCATGGTGCTCTCCTAGTCAGTTGAGATTAAATGTTTAAGGGTGTCTGTTTAATAAACATGTTATGATTTCATTTAACTAAAAAATTAAAAAATATAAAACAATAGTGAAATGGAATAGAATCATAAAGTATTCTTTATGATTAATTATAATTGTTAAATATTTTATTGTTTGTTTTGTATCTTTTTGGATGAAAATACAAATTTTTATTCTAAAAGTGATCCCGAAATAGTACCCTTACCCTATTTCAAAACCACCTAACGTTCTTTCGTTCATGGCTTTTATACGGTCATCAGTGCGAAAACATTCCGTTTCCGAATCGATCAAGAAATCTACAGCAAAAGCGACATTCGATAGTTTTGGGATATTCTGTTTACAACAAATATACGTAGTTTATCGGCAAATGATGTTCTCACGTTTAAAACTAAAATATGCAAAATACAGTAGAAAATGGTGCGTTAATAACTTCAAACAGTGATTATGAACTGAAGAAATAAGAGCTTTCACACAGTAGCTGCGTATTTCGCGAGATCGCATTAACGTTACTTGATAACGATAATCCGCGACGTATGTACTCAAGGATCTGGGAAATTATAATTAAAAGCATCGGGAGATCCTTATCACACGCCACTCGTAGCACGCGAGTTCACTGGGTCAATGCCGCGTTATTCTCATTCGGCTGTCCCCGACAATGCACGCGCGACACAAAAGGTACCTCAATTACGCGGCGTTTAAGCAAAATCGGAAAGTGGAAAGTGGGCCGTGGATTAGAAAGTATCGCGACGTATTTCGAATCATCGACGCGGAAGGAAGATCGATGGCTGCGGTTGACAGCCGTCGCGAAATTCGTTTGACTCACGGTCAATGCGCCAACAAATGTGTCACAAGTGAATGGCGAAATTACACGATCGCATTCCTCGCGCTCGCGATAATAATTAAAATAACAGCGAAACCGTGCGACGCTATTTCGCTAACCAGCAAAGTGTATCGGATGTCAATGCGGTCACCCGTATACATTTAACGGTTTATCGTTCACCTGCTAACTTATTCGCAAATAGAGAGACTGCTCGAGAGAGTATAGACTTTCTAGGTAAACCCGCGGTTAACTCGCCGTGCTGTCAATGACAGCAGGGATGTGCATTATTTGAAATAAAAGCATTTAAAATGGAAATATAAAATGTAAAATGCCTATTTTGTATTTTGCATTTAAAATACATGTTTAAAATGTGTAAAATGTGTAAAATATGTAAAATACATGTTTAAAATGTGTTTATACATGTGTAAAATGCATGTATTTTAAATGCAAAATACAAAATAGGCATTTTACATTTTATATTTCCATTTTAAATGCTTTTATTTCAAATAATGCACATCCCTGAATGACAGGCAGTCAACCGAGCGTCCAGGTGAATGTTGACCTTACGGTTAATTCATCCGAGTCCTCTATATCGCGATACATCCGACAAGCGCGATAGCAGCGTCCCTCGTTATCAAATCCGAATCGCAAATGAAGAAGCGAACGTGTTCATGCGCACACGCAACGTGTAACATCCGCGGAAGAACCGCAACGGTAATTTATAAATTGCAACTTGCGCGACGTAGTATGATTAGGAAATTAATGCACTGTTACGCGACCCCGATAGCTAATTGTACAAAAGAGCGCGTCCGTACTTTCTAATTACCGTCAATGGTGCGTGCGCGAAAACGGGACGGAGTTTTTTTTGCAACGGCATTATATAATCCGCCATAATCCGTGTCGTTGACCGTCAAATATTCGATGTGTATCTTCGTTATTTACTATCGACAAAAATAAAAAGTTAAATTTTAAAAAATTTTAGATAATTTAGATAAATGTTTATTTACCTAATGGTGTGTCTCATATTGTCTGTCTTCTCAACTTCGGGAGTTTGCGTAATCCAGGCTGTCTCGCCTGATCTGGAGTTCGCGCAGTAAACCGCGATTAGCATCGGAGTATAATAAAATGCGACAACAGGTGAGACGCGTTTCAACAGCAATAAAGTACACGTGTACCAGTTTTGCGGCGCACAGAACAACCGGTGCCGCGCTTTATCGTCGACTTGGGTACCGTAAGTTCATAGCTCATAGAGCACGGTTCAACGCCCTATTTAAGGCCTTCATCGCGATACAGACGCCGCGGACGGACGATTTCAAGTGGGATAATAAAGCCGGGGGAACGGTGAATGCGGCGGAATGCGAATTACAAAAGCGCGTCGTCGGTTTAATCGCCGATGCGCGTGGGTCGCTATTATCGTCGGCTATTGTCTCATTTCTGTCATTTCTGACCAATTGGAGCCACGCACTTGCACTTTATACGCGTGTACACTATGTTTACGAATTGCGCGCCGCAACGTTTCATTTAAAGTAGAGACGTTCTCACACATATCTTTCCAGCGCGAACGAGATGTTTAAATATAGCTCAAGTGCTGCTCTCGAATAATTCGTAAAAAATAAATCGATCATAAATAAAATATAAAAAATAAAATCCCCGGCCGTATACAAATTTGAGTACTTCTGCACGTCTGCTGTTTTTTTTTTTTTTCAAAAAAAATTACATCGCAGTTTTTAGAACCAAAACGCAGCGTCAAGAATGAGCGATAAAAAGGCACTTCTACGTACCCAGATTAAAACGTTGACGGAGCAGAAGACGTGCCTGATGCACGTGTATCCTGTGCGGCCCATGATTCGATCCTTCATCAGATCCTTACTCCGAAGGGATTGGCAACGTTTCCTGGAAACGTAGAAATAGCAACGTGATCCCTTTGGGCAAAGGCAGGAGATG
This sequence comes from Aphaenogaster ashmeadi, assembly GCA_003063805.1. Taxonomy (NCBI): domain Eukaryota; kingdom Metazoa; phylum Arthropoda; class Insecta; order Hymenoptera; family Formicidae; genus Aphaenogaster; species Aphaenogaster ashmeadi. The sequence continues at coordinate 35,513 of NJRQ01000460.1, forward strand.
GGTAGAGAATATATCGCTTGGCTACAGGAAAACTCTTGAGATTAGCACCACATCGCGAACTGACGTGAGACAGCAGTTCAAGGTTACGGAGCTATCTCGGCGATTGTTCACGGGTGTTAATTACATTGACTCGATCAGCAACTTTCGTCTTCCATCGTACGAACGCACGAAGAAGCGTAACGCTTTTCTTTACGGCACGGATATCATTACGATAATTATGTATCACCGATAAGAAACCCACCGTGCGCATCAGCGCAAGAGCCTCGTGATGCGCATCACGGATCACCAGGAAATACTACATCTACGTTCGAGGAGCAACCTGTGGTGGACAGGACGTGGGAGGAAGGGGAAGTAGTCGAGAGAGAGAAATAAAGAAGAGGGACGGACGGTGAGGAGGGCAAGAGGGAGGAGAAGGAGGAGGAGAGCAAGAAGATCGACGTGCGACCTACGCGAGAGAGGATCCCGCTCGAACGCACCGACGAGGAAAATCTGTAGGATCGTTTCAGCTGACTGACTACCGGTCGACCCGACCAGACACAATCCTCGTCAGACGAGGGTCCGTTCCGATACATCTGAGAACCGGCCGATACGATTGGCTCCGGTCTGGTCTCCTCTCTGGGCCTTCTAGGTCCGCTAACGGGACAATCGCGGTGAAGCCGTTCACCCATACGCGATCGCGATCACGTAGATCTCGATGGGAAATGGTGGAAGTGACACCTACGAAGAGTGTTGCTCATCGAACGTCACTTTTCCCGTAGGCAGCCGTAGTCGAGTCGCGAGCAAAGAAAAAGACATCCTCAAGGCCGCTCATGGAATCCTGAGAGACGTCCAGTCCTTCTCCCGTTATTCTCTTCGCGTCTCGCATTGTGCCGCTACTCTTCGTTAACCTTTTACATCCGGATTGAGGTCTTTTACGCGCCATATACACACACACACACACACACACACACACACGTGCGCGTACGGAATACGCAGAACGCTAAGGTGCAAAGGTGAAGGTAACTTTCGCCGAAAGGTCTCCGCTCTATATAAAAATCTCCGCTTTCCTAGAAACTCCCATTCAGGCGTATAATAACTACATCATATCAAGTCACTTCCCACGCTGTATCGCTTCCTTTTGATTTAAAAGATAGAACCAGATTAAATCTGTATGTAAGCTGCAATAAGTTCGCAGACTGTCCCAAAATCATCGGCTACCCTACATATTTTTCCACGTTAACTTTATATTAATTTCTCTTTCGTGTAGTTTTTAGGTATAACAACTTTTTAATACGCCGATGGAAAGAATGAACTGCATGAAAGAAACAAATAACGCCCTTCTAGATTGTGAGATCTATAACGTGTGTTAGCGCATCGGAAATTCAAATTACAGCGACCGGTCCATGTGAGTTTCCTACGTTAAATCATCGTGATAGCTATGCAAATAATATTGATCGGACAATGCACGACGCTAAAGAGATGTTGAATAAAAGATCATCCTTACAATATTTCTCACATCAGCTACGGCGGACACCATCGTCTACGGTCTCACGTTGTTACGACGCTTTCGTTCCATCGATTGTTTTCGCCGGGTTGCTCGCGATACGTTGTAATTAGCATAATTAGTGGGACGCGAGCAATTTTCACTAAATTATTACATTCCTTCTCGTGTTCTTGTGAAGGGAACAAAAAATGAGATTGTCTGAAGCTCCAATTATTAAAAGAAGAAATTTCTTCTTGTATTTAATCAAAGCAATTCAATTACAGTGCTTTATAAAGTGCTTAAAAATCTTTATCTTGTTTAAATACAACTTTCATAATTTCATTAAAATCTATTAAAACGCCAATTATAAATAAATAGATATTTAAATAAATTTTTACCTGACAAAACTCATAATTAACACCAATAGTAATTCGAACGTGAATCAACAGTTGTTAATTCTTAACAGTAACAGCGTAAATAGAATAATCATATACGCACTCGCGCACTAGCGCAATTAGCGCAAATAATTTTTCAGTGTCTTTGAAAACTTCATACATCTAACGCAATCCGTTCAACGGATATCGACACTTTCCAGCAAAAAAAACTACGGGCACCTTGTCCGACGAGCATCCGCGAGTTAACGGAAAATCTGTTATCAGCTCATTGCATGATTAATGCGTTCTCTCCCTACTTGCCGCAATGAGGGCCGTTATCAGAATTGAATAATATTGATTCGCCTTATCAAGAGTTACGCACGCTCTCACGCAGAACTCCACCCGCCGTCGTAATATTCGTGCCACTTGTCGCGGACGGTCGCCCGTTAAATAAAAACGTTCGCGAGGAAAAAAAAAAGCGCGAGCGGATTGGAAGAGCGATGAAGAGTGGAACGGCAGGGACGCGGACCTGATGAAAAAAATAGAATGTTCGATCGCTGATGCGATCTAATTCGCAAAAGACGCTCGTGGACTTCACCTTGCTGCGGTCACGTCTTTTTCATCCCCCGGCCGCATCACGCGTCAAGAACACGGTGACATTTATAGCGTATACTGGAAGGTGCGGAAGGAAGAAAATCCCCTCCGTGCGTTTCAGTATGAGGTGTATATTTATACACCTCGACGTGCTCTTATTTTTATCCTAAGTGGCTGTTACATTATCATAAAAATTCCGATATCCGAGATAAAGTTCTATGGTTCTGCTCTATCGTTGTAACATTTTGCATCAATATTATTAAGATATTATTAGCTCAAATCTTTTACGTTTTGATAAAAGAAAAGAGATTCTCAAAAAAGGTCGGTTTAAAAGGAAAAAAAAATTAACTGTTCTAAGAATTAATTATTATTTTTATTTAAACACGATAAAAAGATGTTTGGAGAGGTGCGAGCATGTCGTATGAAGAGATTAATCGACACCGAGATCAATTTTCACGGACGAAATGGAAGGCTGCGCGAAAATAATGTACATTAGAGTGCGAAGGGGCGCACAAACGGTCCCCCTGCCTCGACTTCCTGCCAATTGCGGACAATTTACGATCATCTATGATCTCCCCACTCGCCGACGCCCGTCGTCGCCGCGTGAAACGTGTGTGGACGTGTGTGCCTAAATGTAAAAGTTAACGCGGCCCGGTTCTCTTCTGCCGGGCCCGTCCGTCTCTTTCACCATTTTATGTGCCGTACGATCGCGTTGACGCGTCCTACGCGCTCAACTTCCCACGTGATGTAATCGAGGAAAGAAGCCAGCACGCGTGCCTCATTATCAGTCTTCCGGTGGTCGCATACGTGTATGGAATACACGGTTGTTCTCTCTTACCGCGATCCTTTGTTCCCGTCAAAAGTATCTCAAATTGCTACGAATTGATTTAAATAGCCAACCTCTAGAGAGCACTCTTCCGATTACACAGGACCACATTTTTTTTTTTTAATTGACACAAACTAGACCACGTATTTTGGGTCGATGAAGTCGAATCCGTTGGCCGTTTTTGTCCACCTCTTCTAAGTTTTTTGTAAATTGCAAAGAAATGTATTAAATCACTTAAAATTTTTAACCATAACCGACACAACAAATTCCTTTTAAGGGTTAAAAGTCCTAACAATGTGCTTAATTTTGATTGTAATAAAACTTCTCTAACATGTCACATACTGTAGTTATAATATGCCAAAATTCACTAAAATAGCCCTTTTTTGCAACTTTAACTGCAATTAACTCAAAATTGTGACGTGATAGAGCAATTTGGCCAGCGGCATTGTTTTTTTGCGACCCAAAATCTATAAGAATCACCTCTGATCCCAGTTGATTTTCACAAATTTCTTTTTGTGGTCCTGTGTTATCTTTATATTAGATTAATCATAACATATATACAATGCGCGTTATTAGACTTTACAGGATTCATTAGTTACTTTGTGCAAAATGCTTACATAAGTTAGGATGGTTACATGTCGAGAATGTGATCTGCAAAAGCTATAATTATGTCGCATTAGAGCGGGAAGAATATCGGGCGTAACGAGCTTGTTGAAGAGAGCTCTCGTGTTGCAATAGAGTGAGCTATAGTTTCATGCTTATTACGATGATCTTTAATTTCCTGCTGCAATCGGCGAATAAAAATCACGATTATATAAGAATTACTGCAAAGTATTACGTATGATATATTAATCTCTCTCTCTCTCTCTCGTTAATCGCAAAATGGTATGTCAAGGCATGCGTATCTTTCGTCGAACAAAACACGAATCCAGTTAGTTTAATCCCTCTCGACCCTTCTCACGCATACGTGATCGGTTTCTTAAACACGGTATTAGGAAGGTCTTTTTTCGGCCGACATAAATCCGTCATTGAAATTCTTGCATCGTCCTTCGAGCGTTTGCGTGTTGTCAACCCTTCCTCAAAAATAACATTCCTTTAAATACACTTTTATAATATAAATATAAAAAATACAAGTTGTATGTATTTAATAAATAGTTATATTTTTTTCCACTAAAAGTTAAAAAAATATCAAAGAAAAATATAACAAAGTATACATAAACTCGAATTCTACATATTTCATAATAATTTTGTTTGTTATAAATTAATATTGATATAAATTTTTTATTTAGAAAAAATAAAATATTAAAAGTCCGTATATAACGTTATTTAAATTCTTGCTGGGAGATATAGTTACAGCATCGGAAATAATCATATCACAGATACGTGGTCTACAGTGCTACACCTATGGGTCGAAATGAAACGTTTCCGATTGCAGTAGCCGCAATTTTATGCGCTTCTAGACCTAATTTCAAAGAATTTCAGATGTTAATTTGGAAGCCCATCCAAGAAGAGAGAAAGAAGAAGAACAAAAAGAGAGAGAGAGAGAGAGAACTATTTTATAACAATTAATGATTTAGAGCATGTTATTACAGCGTGCTTGAAAGCGAGCAGCGTTATAAAACTGTTAAAGCAATTTTAGTACTCGAGTTTGGAATGTGTACAATTTCTCACGAATTTATGGGGGAAGAGTAATAAACTGAGAAGAAACGATATCTGCGCCGAGGAAAGCGCCAATTCATTGTTCCACCATTAAATGGTGGCGCATGGGAAGAGAAATCGACGAGCGACCTGTTCGCACGATCGATTTCCTGGCACTCGGGATATACCGCGTGCGTTATCAGCATGTTTTCTAGCTTAAACAAGGCCGGAAAAGTGCTTGCGATTGGAAGTGAAAAACTGATGAAGGCGATTTTTCAGACACGTGAGAGAATCGTAAAACAATAAAACTTTCTCTCCATTGTCTCAAAGGAACGAAATGGATCCCACGCTTGCACTCGCTATGAACTATCGCGCTCGATTATTATCGTAGACAAACCGTCTAATTTGTAATTACGCATAAAACGTCACGAAGGGGCGCATACGTTAGTAAACTCGCGTAATGATCGCGTCAGTCCGAGACAATTCGCTGAAAACATATTAATCCTTTCCGTCGAGGTCTAAATCATCTCGTCGAGACTGATAAGGCCATGAGATACACGCGACAGTATTAATCCGACCACTAACGTGATGATCTTCTAACACAATAAAGCGACACGGAGGAGACGCATTTTAAATATGACCTTCAGTGGTAACATTTCAAATAATTCTAATTTGTACAGACAAAGCACACACGAATATAAAATATTGTACTTTTAAAGAAAATTTAACAAAATATCTCGTATCTATCTAAAATTGCGAGTCACCTTTTCAACTCGCCCAAACGAAATTTTCAAAATTCCTCTTACAACCAAAAAGATTTTCTTCGAGAAGAAAAAAACTGTTTTTCCCTTTTTAAAATTTTTACCATTGTATTTATATCTTTTCATCTTTATATTTATAATTATATTAAAATTAATATTGTATTAAACATGGATTTAAATTAATTTTAAATTAATTTAAATAAAAGATTTCCTTTTTCTTTCCTAAAGCCTCGTTTGTTATAAGCTCTTTTTATTTAATCGTTAATTAGAGACGCTTCGATAGATCGCGTTAAGAAAAAAATTAGTCCCAATTCGGTCAAAGAGTTTATGGTGCAATCTGGTGAACATCTGTTAGTTTTAGACATTCGTATGTTATTATAGAGACTGAAGAACTTAGTAAAAAGGAAGTTGCGCATTCGTGACTTTACTTTCACTGAAATGTAGAAAATCGCGCCGACATTGTCGATAATGCGAGTAATAGATCTGAACAATGTCTGATCCATGCATGCAACATTTCTCGTGATGTAATCGCGTAATTTTACCCGCGCGCGTGCATTTACGCACTGTACAGTTATCGTTAACTCGTTCGCGAACGCGACGCCGACCGTATCCAGGTTGTGTTTGTAAGCAGAAATACGTGAGTTTCTCATGCTGAATCCGCGAAGCATTTCATAACTCCGTTTCGCCGGTCAGGATACAGAATCACGTTCACGCTTTATTAAGCGAGTTTTACGTTACAAGACCTGGTTTACTCGTGCCGCTGTCATGACACACGACGGACTATACTCTTACGAAGTAGCGCAAGCGATTATTTTAGTAATAAAAATTTAATTCCGCAAATTGCGATTTGAAATTCTTAGAGTGTTTCTCCCCCTTGGAGCGCATTTACTGCCGATTTTAAATCATTTTTAACACTTCTACCAATTCTTTAATCCTGATGTCACTGCAGAATCACTTTTGTAGAAATTTAAATGACGTTTGCAATAATGTATGAGAAAATCTTGAACAATCTCGATAAATCTAACGTCTTCTGAAAATATGAAGTTTACGAAAATGGCGCGTTTAACAAGCGAGAATTTAAAACGATACGTGAGAAAAGCAGATATTTTGTTAAACGTGCAAGTTTCCAACAAACGTAAATGATACACTGATCACTCACAGGTGGAATAAAGATGCTCATCCGTATTGTTCTCTGTAGGGAGCTGCCGCGAGCTCTTCGCCGCCGAGTGGCTCACAAAAGTTCATGGAAAGCGCAGTCAAAGGTCGACTCGCGTAGCTTCGCGGCAGCTTTCGAGTTCGCGGCTCGACTGCGCGGTACCAGTTCGCAGCAACATCCGTTCTCCGTTCTTCTGTGCTGATACCAGGATCGCCATCTGACGGTTCGTGATACAGGCGACGCGACGGATTACCCGTAAAGTTAATTACAAAAGTCAATCAAGGAAATATGCAAGGTGTTTCGTAATGATCGTGTAAAGTTCCGATGGTTTGTCGTAAAAATAAAAACGCGCAAAATCCAAGTGCGAGTCAAGTGTTTGAATAACAAATGCAATATAAATCCTTGTTTAAATGAAAATTTAATAGCCAAACATTAGAAATGACACATCAACGTTTTATCTACGTTATAAGGAACTTTATCGTTTAAAAACACAAGACAAATCTATATATATCTACACGGAAAGAACGGTTTTGCTGAAGTATCTAAAAATTTGGCCAGATACAGATCTGAAAATAATTTTGTTAGACCATCAAAAGTAACTACGTGGGACGCTCAAACATGATGATAATGCTACAAAAAGTTTCGATATTCCAGCAACTATTTTGGGCGTCCTACATAATTATTTTGATGGCCCAACAAAATTATTTTCAGATTTGTATCTGGCCAAATTTTTAGATATTTCAGCAAAACCATTCTTTCCGTGTATATATTAGTTATGAAATGCCCTGTGATATTTTTAGCAAAAGTTAATAAAATTTTAGTTCTCACTAATTGTGGAAATGAAGGAACATAAAAGGAACATTTTTTTTACAATATATAAATAATAATTAAATAATAATTCAATTCTATTCAATACCGTACCTCAATTAATACCAACTCAGAAAAAACCAACTATCAGTGTAACATTACATCAATATTACAATTTCCCACTTAACAATATAACTGTTATGTACAACATGTGTTATATTACATTTATATTGAATGGAAAATTATAATATTGATGTAATGTCATTGTTAGTTGGTGTTTACCGAGAAGATATATAATTCAGTGTTACAGTTTCCAATTTAAAAATAGCGTTCTAACTAAAAAACTTTGAAAGACGACGTTATACTACAAAAAAGTATATCTTTTTAACTCTATACGAGTTAATCTTTTTATAATGATAGAAAAATCAGATACATTTCATGAGACTATATGTAAAATTATATATATCGTAATAATAGCAAAGAAACACCCGTAATATAAAAATCGTTCTAAAGAAATTAATAAAATAAATAACGTGTCAAACAAACGCATTGAAAAATTGATTTCTTTCATTTTTGTTTCTTCAGACTTTGAGACGATTCTTCCATAGACTCCAGCCATAACTGAAGTTCTTTGGTGGGCTCCGGCCTGCGTGTTTCGGGCTCAATTTCGGCGATTATATCCTCTACCGGAATCTTCAATCCGGTTACAGTTTGTCTGCTCAATACAACGGCGCGAATAAAATTGTCCGTGAGACTGATGAACTGTTGTTCTACATAAAAGTGTTTATCCTCCCAGTATACGAGCTGTAACAATGCAAATTGGATCGACTTGATTATTGCGCGTAGAAATAAAAAGAAAAAGCGCAAAAAATATCGATCGTAACCTTCGTCGTGACCTTGTACGGTGTAAAGATAGGAATCGCTCGGCGATATCGTATAGTGGATGCACCTTGAACGGCACCGCCGCCTCTTTTTACGACCGCGGAATAAATTCCTGAATTATCGTAAAAATGAAAACGCGCAAAATCTAACTCGCGCAAATACCGCGCGTTATTCATGTGCTTGAAAGCCAGATCGACATCCTGAGTGGAACAGATTCCTAAAACAAGAGAAATCCATCAGTCATTATTATTATTATAACAAAGTAGACGAAATTTTTTGGTAGCCGAAAAGTTTAAGCTTCCTGTTCGGATATCCTACAGACTGTATATTAAATATAGACTCTCTTATGTCTAGAAGCGTATATTTAGAATAAGCGTGTATCTTTTGAAACGCAAATATTTCTACTTCGAATAGTTTGGTCGCATAATTCGTCCGATTCGTTTGCCTCACTTAAATAAATCTTTCCGAATGATTGAAAGAAACCATATTAAGATGTAAGCTCTTGAAATTTATAACAGTTATTACAAGAAACATTCTATATATATCTAACTAAAAGTCTTTCTACGAATGAATACGGTATTCCGCAGAATGAAGAAATATGCCGTTGTGCTGACGCGCATCACTCTGTACAGTTATTTGCCGACCCACATAATGCAACTGAATGCATTTAAAAACATTATTCACAGCATGCAAATGCCAAATACTGTACATCAATGTCATAAGTGTGCATCCTGATAATTTGTAAATAATTTCATACGTTGAACAAAACTGCGCATAATTTTATACTTTATATGTAATCTTTGCAAAATATTGTAATATATTTTCACTACGACATAACTAAAAATACAAATCTTATTCGCGACCTTTGATCTTGATATAAGTGTGATAACAATATGATATGATGATATGAACGTCGTGACATTTTAATTAAAATAAAATTGGCCAGTAGTGTCGAAACAAATCTCTGTGGTTTAATATGATATGACTTTAAGGCCCAGTTCCACAATCTCCAGTTAACTTAACCAACCGGTTATTCCATTGGAACTGACCAATCGCATTTGTCGTTAAGCAAAATTAACAAATGCGATTGGTCAATTCCAATGGAATAACCGGCCGGTTAAGTTAACTGGAGATTGTGGAACTAGGCCTAAATGATCTATATCTCTCTTCCTGTATACTAGACAAATTATTTCATTTTCCGTAATTATTTCCATATAATTGTTTATTGATAATATCGCAGGAAGTTTATTTTCTGGTTGCGCAACGTTCTTTTTCCATCTAGTTTAAAACATCTTAGTAATTAACTCTGCGATCTCATGTTTTATCCTTGCAAGTAAAAATGCCTCATTTAACAAAGCGCAAATAGATTTGTTCACAAGGACATTATACACGTTAACAATGTACTTCAATGTAATGCATCGTACTGTAGTGATCTAACATGAGAATTTACCGTAAATCGTCGTCGTGTCGAAGAGCTTCTTCTTCTTCTCGAAAAGTCTGCCCCAAACGATGGTGAAGATAATTCTCAGAAAGTAGTTTACATCGAATAGGATATAGAGAATGGCGATTATCGCCACGCAACAAGAACACAACATTATCGGTTTCCTATCGGCGTATCTCTCGCTATCTGAGCAACGGCACAAAAATATGTCGACTCGATGCACGCCTCCTCACGGTCGACAGAAAACTAACCGCTACGGCTCTGACTTGTCTGCGGTCTTCGGAGAACCGGTTTCCAGAAGCGTCTTACTAAGGAAGGACGCTTCAATATTCTGTTACGCTGATTAATCAAAATATCACAACCAAAATTTAAATTACAAATTAGAAAATTTGCAAATAAAATGTTTTGTACAGATTTATAATAGAACACCAAATGTAAAGGTTTACATGACAAATTTATGTTGATGGAAGAAGAATAAAGAAATACTAATCACTCTGTATAGACTAAAACTACTACTTCAACTTTTTTTCAATTTAAAAAGCCAGCGGCACACGGAGCGTTTTTTCCTGGTGGATTGCTTGGAATTACTAGAAATCCTGCGTGCTGAGTGGTGTAATTTACTAGGTCACAAGCAATCCAGCAGGAAAAAATGCTCCGTATGCCGCTGGCTTTTTAAATTGAAAAAAAGTTGAAGTATAATTTCCATTTTTTAAATATTAAAGATAATTAAATATATATTAGAAGATAGTTAAATATATATATATTTAACATATGTAAAATCTGCTTCAATAAACGAGAAAATTTTTTATTAGACATCTTTCTGGCAACCGTTTTAATGTTAATATTTTATCTTGCCGATTAAGTCTTCAATAAATCAAGATCGAATCAAAATTATATTAAAGAAAATTTTTCAGTCATCCATTTTTTATAAAATTTTATTATTTTTTATCGAACATTTGATAAGACACGACAGAAGAATTTGGCGGCTATAGAAATATGTGGACTACCATCGGTGTTAATAAATCAATGACCTTGCTAATTCAGGAATTATTTATGTATACGTGTGCACATATTCCATCAGACACAATACCGCAGTTTGCAGTCGTTATGCGTAAGCAAAAAACTAAAATGTAAATTAAAATGTCAGGACTTCCTCAAGAAGAAGTTCGAAATTATTACAAAAAGACGTGTGTAGTTTAATAGATGGATATATTTCTTCCATTGCGTGAAGGCACCTAATATACTATGTAAATACACAGGCACCCATTGTTACATGGTAAATAAATTAATATTTGTTATATCCCTGCCGTATATGCTTCCCAATTGACGTGGTTATGTAGAAAAAAATTTAGATGCATATACATATAATATTCGTATAAGATATTTAATCATTTATAATTGCTAATAGTGTGTTAAAAGAGTATTTTATATTTTTATGTATTGCAATGGTATAATATTCAGCACAATGATAAATTAACAAGCGAGTAATCAACACAGAAAAATTCACCTCGCTTCTAAAGTACTTTTAAAAAAGTACTCTTTTATCATTTAATGCAAAAATAATATATGTATACAATTATACTATTTTCTTAACGTGCAGTAAATTGCATGCCAAATTTCAATTAATACTTCAATATTTTAATACAATATCTTACATTGATTTTTTATGCTCAGACAGATAAAATATTATATTATTATATAATTATAAAATACAGAGGTAACAAAAAATTATTCTTCTTAATAATATTCTTCTAAAAATTTCTTCTTAAGAGTTTACCTATGACCATTTTCTTTTTCTAAGAATTCGGCTAATCCATGTTTCAATAGAAATATACTAGGAAGAAATAATCACTCGCTGCGATTGTATATTAACTATCTTTACTCCGTTTCGATTGCGGAATATCAGGCTTGTCTCGTAGGTCGTTTTTATCATTTATTTTATCGAAAGGCCATTATACGCGCTATGTTTCCGTCTCTCAAAAGTAATTGAACACTCTAGTCGTGAGAAAACCACCAAGATTAATCGATCTTATTCCAGAATTCCGCCAGAACAACATCCGCCGTTCAATGATCAAGGATGGAGATCGTATTCCGATATTCCGCTTGTTACACGGTCGTGGTTGTATATATCGGTGCTAAAACGACGTCACCGCTGGACGTCGCAGCGTCCATTTGTCAGCAACGCGTCGTCATCGTGATCGGTTCCTGCCTCAACATCGCTGAAGATATCTCGTTGCTCTCCATCCACCTGCTCACTTCGGGTGGCATCTCTAGCCGCACAGGGGATGCCTAGCGACATATTATGTCATTTTAATTTACGCTTCAAGTTTATTTAATTAATCAGAAAGATTACTCGAGACCAAAGCGACATAAGTAATCGCGATGGCTGCTAATATTTCTTCGTTTCATGATACTATAATCAATGTATACTTCTTATCAAATATAAACATATTCTTACCCAGTAAACGCTAGATATTCCTGAAATATTCCGTTCGTATTCCAAAAGTTCCGTATATACCGGAATAGTAGAGAAATGTTCACAGAACGTTCAAATAATCGTGAAATATTCAGAATATTCTATGAACACTACTTGTATGTGCAATAAGGAATATTCAGTGTACAGGATCTGATTGGCTGAGCATGTGCACGTGACAGGAATCGGTGACGATATTATCGGTAACGGCTCGAGGATAGGCTATTGAGTTTTAATCACAACCGATAGCGTTACATTCTTATATTCGGGTCAGCGTTGCATCATCCGATATTGTATTCATCTTAATTATTTGCGTTTCGTACCCAGTGTCGAGGTCATGTCTCGTACAATTACGAAGAAGAAGAAGAATCTTAACTACAGAGCAAGACGGATGTCTCGTGGCATCTTTTGTAGACGCATCCAGTACGTGGCTATTACTTGTCTGTACGGCGGTCTATTATCTTTTATTTTATATTGTCTCATATTTATATATATCTTTGAATAAATAAACCATATTCATAAATGAATACCATCTAAATAATTTATAAAATCGTTTTCTTAAAATAATATTTAATGTATAATATATCACTTTGAATATATGGTGAAATATACGAGGGATATCCTCCGAATGTTTTTCATGCATGTCCTGAGAACATTTCTGGAATATTTAAAATATGGATAAAAATGGAACATTTCGCACTTATCTGAATATTCCTTGTACATTCTATTAATATGCCTTGTACATTCTATTAATATTAATATAAGGAATGTTTTGGAATATTATTGGAATGTTAATTTTGGATCTTAGGAATATTTCATAAATATTCCAGGAATATCTAGCGTTTACTGGGTAATAGCAATTGAATGATTCAAAATGATTTTTGCGGCTTTCTCCAAGTAAGATCATAATTAATTCCTACCTGCGTTACACCTGCTTCGACATTTCCATTCTGTTTCACTCTGCGGTTCAAAAGAGCGCCAATAACAGTGTCGGCGCTACAGTTAAGAAGTCTCTGTCGGCAAATCGCGATTGCCCTTATAAAACCGTCGCTCGGAGTGATAAATCGGTGCTCCATAAAGAAACTCCTTTCATCCCAATAAATAATCTGAAAAAATTAACGAAATTAGATTGTGTACTTGTAAATTAACGCTACAAGATTGTGTATCAGCAGTGTATATATTATGCATGACTAAAATTAAAACTTTGGATGCTCAGTTCAAATCCGTTTTTTTATGTGCTTATTCTAATTGTATACATATATTCTATTTATTTGCTGCCAAGCTGATTAAAGTATAACAGTTTACTTTCTAAAAAGATTTTTAATTTTTTATTCGGGATATTGCATCATCTTTTTTCGCTAAAATACATTTACTTAATATTTATAACGTGTCTGAGTAACAGATAAGTTAACAAAACAAAATTAATTCCGAGTGAATCGGTTTGAAACATGCCTCCTTACCAATTTGCTAAATTATATCATAATAACATAAATATTTATGTAGTAATATGCACGAGTGAACTGGTTTGAAATGTACTTCTTTCATCTGCTTTGATTTTCGCAATATTGCAAATACTTACGTAACAATATGCATATAGAAGTCCAATTATGTATATCAGTAAAATTTTTCTATTGCGTCGCAACTCGGTTAATAATATCTCATTTTCACAGAAGATGTTTAATCTAAATGCATCGTTATATTGTTTAAGACATGACTTGAAAATTTTATAAAGATCTCCCGAGTGAGTCCCGAGATACAACATGGTAACAGTAATAATAATAATTCGAATTCACATTCTATTTTTAAACTTTGCATGCTTGATAGAACAAGAATAGACATTCTTCTTATGCACTAGCACGCTGAACTATTAATTAATTGAGAATTAAATTGGAACTCTCAATCATTATCGTGGTAATCTCGGCCCGTATTTGCTTTGCGTAAATGTAAATCACCGCCGCTCACGCATTTACTTGATATCAAAACACGCGACCTTGTCTCTTGATACATAATTTAATGCGTCCGTTAAGGACATTAAGGACAAGTGTCTCCATAAGGAGAACCGCCGTAAGTTTCGAGACTGTGCGTCATACGATCGCGTGGTGCATTGCAATTACGAAATCAAAATGGCGTTTACTTTAGGATCATGAATGCCTTGAAAAAAGAAATGACTGTTTGTCTATTGACGCGTTTGTCATTGCACATCCGGTATATATAACGTTTCAATCCTCTCGTGACAGACCAATGTTACATGTGCAACAGATACTTTGTCAATAACTAAAAGATGTATTCTCGAGAAAAACGACTTAAAACGATTGCGGCGGGATGGTTTTTTAAATGTGCAACGAACGTCTCAAAACATAACTCTTTATTTTTAAAAAACCTTAAGTTAGTATAACACACACACACACACACACACACACACACAAACATGCTATAAAAAACTCCCCAGGTAGCACATGTTGGTTCATATACGTTTCATATACGTTTCCTAAACGTATCTAATATTTTATAACCGTTTAAAAAACGTGTATAAAACCAACATGTGCTACTAGGGTCTTTTAGCAGTCCAACGATGTTTTTTTTTCTTCTGCTTATGTAAGCAGGAATTTTTCCTCTTAGCCTCTGAAAAATGTTCAAGCTACACATTCGCATTAATTGTCTTGAATTACCTTAGATGTTATTTTAAAGATCGTTAGCGGTTTGATGAAACGCCTGTAGCGTATAGTCGCAGCTCCTTGCACGACGCCTGATCCTTGAGAACAAACCTCCCGATACAGATCGGTCCTCTCGTAAAAGTCCACCCTCGCAAAATCGAGCTCGCGAAGATACCTCGCGTTGTTCATGTGATATAAAAGCGCATCTACGTCGTTAGTAGTGCAGATACCTGTGAAAATCAGTGCATCATAGAAAATTATGATAATTGTGCATGGCTATTAAAATTGAATTTAAAACATCTATTACAGTACACATTACGTATTGAATGCATACTTCGAATCTCTGACCATGTTTACATCGAATGACTCTGACCATGATTACATCGATCGAATAATTAAGATAACAATTACGTCGATCGAATGATTGGGATGTAAACACACATATAAAACTAAGAAAAACACGTTTGTATGATGCAACTATGATGTACTTATACGATGAATGATAGAAACGCATCGGTTAAGATTTGAGATTGTTTAAAATGATTGTTATGCTTGCAATCCAATATTTCAAATTTGAAGATATGCTGTGTAAAATTATATTGAACGTTCCTCGAATTCAAAAAACAGAAAATTCAGTCTCTCGATGTTTCATACATATTAAAATTGCATATAAAATAACTATTTTTTGTACAATTGATCGAAATCAGACATTGTTAAGTTATATAATGATATTATATAATGGAATATGATGACTTTAAGATATGCTTGATTTTAACTTCGAATGAAGTTAAAAGAATTAGGGACGCGTAACTATGGTCGAGCACCTGCATAGCTTTGTACGTAAGTATATACAACCAATCGGTCATTGCATTCGGTGAATAGCTACATATGAATCATTCTGCGAGCAACGTAAATGTCGAAATAGAGTCAAGCTATTGCTGCTAGTTATCCAGAAAACATAAGCAAAAATTTAAAGCTCGTAGTCACTCACCACTATTATCGCGGATTGTGACGATCAGAGAGAAGCGAGAAAATACATAAAAATTCTTGCAAAATATATTAAAATAGAAATATTTTTCAATAAAACAATATTTGCAATCGATAGAATAGACTTATAAAATATATCAAAAACTTTTTTCAGAGGAATTATATATAAATTATATTTATTAATATACTATAATAATTTATTAATATAATATAGTTATCATAGCTTATTTCGTTTTTTGTTAGACATAATTCAATTTCAGATATATGGTTATTTATTAATTAACAAAAGGAAAGTTTTCGATATATTGTTGCAAGTGTGTTCTATCGATTGCAAGTGTTGTTTTTAGAAAAAATATTTTCATTTTAATATATCTTGTAAACAGTTTTATTACGCGTGTTCTCGCTTCGAATGTCACAATCTGTTGTGAGATAGTAGTAATGAGTGGCCAGGAGCCTAAAGGCAATATTTTTCTCACGCGGAAGAGATTTGAGATGATATTTTGCGCTATTTAAGCGCCTTATGGTGCACAATCAATACTCCGGATTTGCGACATTCTACCAGCCAGCTGATTCCGCACATGATAGGTCAAGGTTCAAGAGGGAGATAACCGAGAGGGATCGTAAGGATTCCTGGATTATATCGTAACGACAAAATGATGTATGTGATGATTGTTTAATGTAATCGCCTTTTAATATCTCGGTAATTAATATTGTCGTGGTCGCGTTGAAAATTATTGATCGAATAAAATTTTCTGTGTTCAATTTTATAAGCGTCATTAATTAAATCGTTGTGTTAAAATAAAAAAATTGAATTTCTTATAAAATGCAATATAAAAATATTTTTTCCATGTTTCTGATGTTAATATCAATTAAGTGTGATTTTCAAAAAGATTCTTCTACTCTTATTTCTCAATAAAAAGATTACAGGAAAAATCTGGATAAATCTGAATTCATTATTTTACAATATTACAGTCGTTCACGTTAAAGAATAAAAATAGATTTTAAATAATAGCGTAATTAACTTAATTGTCCGTGCTCTTATTTTTTATAGGTGTCATTAGTTAAATCGTATTAGAATAATCGCCAAAATTGCAATTCTTATAAAATGCAATATAAAAATATTGTTTCCATATATATCTGACGTTAATATTAATTAAATGTTACTGCTTTCAAAAAGATTCCTTTACTCCTATCTCTGAATAAAAGGATCACAGTGAAAATATCGAGATAAATCTGAATTAATTACGATAATTTTACGATACTTATATAATCGTTCATGTTAACAAATGAGAATGAATTTTAATTAATAGCGTAATTAATTCATGGCTGTGAGATTTTACTCGCGGTCAAATATTTTTCCTAATGAATGCTAATGAGTGCCCCTTTCAAGCGTTTCATCAATCAAAACTCAGCGTATATTTCTCACGTACCGTAAATCACGGTCTCATCGAGAATGTGCACCCTTTTTTTGCAGTAGCGTGCGAGGAAGACGGTGAGGAACATGCGCAGGAAGTAATGAAATTCGACGAGGCCGTAAATGAGCACGAAGGCCGCGAAGACCCCGACGAGGACCCAACAAGTCATCATCCTGATCGCGCCGTGCGGTTGCTCTTCACGAAAAATCAATCCGGCGATAATCAAGCCGGATGGCTCTCCGGTCGGGGTGGCCAGACTTGGATATCCTCCACCGCCGCAACACCTCGCACCCGGTTTATCGATTCGTCTGGGCAGTCGATGGCGTTCCTCGTCCCGTCAATAAGAACGCAGGCTGCGCTCGCACCATTTCGAAGGACCGCGAACGAGTTGCAGCGGCGTCGACGACGGATTCATCTTAAAACGTCGGATGATGTCATCCCGGCGATCCTTGTTGACAGAAATTAAAATCCCGGGCTCGGATTTGATTTATAGCGTCCGAGGGTCAAGGCTTTAGACCGAGATTTCGCGATCACGAGGAATTCATATGTATTTCGTTGCAAAAATGGTATCTTCGTTGTAATCATGCACGCTGGATTGTAGCGAATTTTATTACGGCACATGTGTTGCGAATATTAAATACTAAGGTTGCAGCTTGACGCACGCATTGACGAGAAACGATTTTATTGACAGTTGACAGCCGACTGTCAATCCCACTGATCTCCCCCACGAGATTCATATGAAAAGAAGATATGACATTGACAACGCTAATAATTGCTAGAACTAACAGAGTTTATCACACTTGCTAATTGAGAAGATTGACAAAAATCGCAGCGTAATAAGAAACAATATGCTGTCAGACATATGGTTTTTATTTAAACAATTGGCTTTATGACGTATTTATTAGCTCGTAATGTTATAGTAGAAAATTTCTAAGAATTTCTAGCATTGAGAAAAAGGCTTTTCAAGTTTGACGAAAGATACTACGTAAAGGCACGTGTGCGAAGTGTGGATCTTGTTCAAATAGGGGAAGAAAACTGAATCGAGCACGGATTAGCGGTGTGCTAACCGATCGTTTCGACTGGCAAAAGAATCGGTAAAAATCGGACAAGATGAAGCAACGGAATTTTGCACCACACAAAGCCCGCTTTCGATACTTTCGTTTGCGTTTACCGTCGTATTATCAGGCGGGACACGTTCCTCCCCGACCCATCGCGCGCGTATTGTTCTCTTCCCAAAAATTTAGCGTCTACACACGAAGTCCATCCTTTATGTAATACGTCCGCACAGTGTGTCACTCTCCCAATTCGGTCAACACTTACAAGGCCCGCGGATGATCCCCCGGTAGATTTTACGAAGAGTCCGCTGATCCTCCGGCGAAATCTTCCGGAGGCGAGGCCCGGTACCAAACGGATGAGTACGCGGAGTAAGATTTTACGCCGGTACGCACACGTCCGGTGGTGAGATCCTATCCTACCGATGACATCTCGCGTACTGATGATCGACGTCCTCGGCTACCCGCCGTTGCCGGCACCGAGATGTCCCTTCCCAAAAGCCGCATCTGCGCCGAGGACATCCAACTAGGAAGTCCGCCTCTTGGTGGGAGGCTCAGAGCGGCTCAGAAAACCTTGACGTCACTGGCTAACGATTTTTAACACGTGTCTCTAATAAGGAAGACTAGGGTGGCGAGGGGGGGGATAGTCGAAAGACTCTAATAAAAAAGGGTGGCGAAGGTGAGATCGCGAAGATAGATCTCCGCGCCAATGATCGCGTTAATGATCGCGCAATAAGGATTGTATTTACGAGAATAACAAGGATAACGCGTTACATCGGATTCATGTTTTTAAGAATAAACTTTAAAAACTCTCTTTAAATATTTAAAGAAATTTAACTCTCTTTAATGTTTGAAATTTTATTAATGTTTTCAAATTTCTTTAATTATTATTTAATGCTGCAATAATAAAAAATATTTTTTCAAATGTGGTACTTGATATTCTTTTTAACACTAAAAAGTTTTGTTTACACTAAGCTGGAATCGTTTCTGCGCATTTTTTTCCAGTTCTATTTAATTACTGCTAATGAGAAGAATAAGATTTGTAGATAAATAAAAACATTAGATGATTGAATTTACAAATAAATTAATGTTTTATGCGTGAGAAATCCTCAAATTCGCTATTGATAATGTTTATTGTATTAGTTTTGTGGACAATAAATTACCGAATTTGTCGATTGAAGGCTACAGCTAAAGGCCATCAGGTTCATTATTGATTTTCATTCCACTTCCATCGATGTCCTTGGAAAGTTCGACATAGCGAGATTATCACTAGGCAATATTATCGATAGAAATGCAAAGCTTTGCGGAACAGCTCGGCGTTCCTTGTTTGCTGAGGGAAGTGATGTTTGCATTGTTTCATAATAAATGCGTTAATACGACAAAAGATAAGAGCGCACGTTCCGAAATCGGGTGTGAGGATGAACAACGGAGCTGCACAAGACACTGAAATATATATATCACAAAGAAGAGTCCGGACATTCTATTTCCTTTCTCGCATATCGTTAAAGTTAATGACTTATTAATGAAATCGCTTCGCAAAAAATGGAATCTACTATCTTCACCTTACAATCAGAGTGACGTGCCTGATCGCACAACTTGACACTTGCCGCTATTCCGCGTTTTTTTATAAATCGTATATATACGTATCGCGACAGACGCGTTGCGTACGATACGTGTAATTACTGCGTGCGTATCATGATTTGATTAACAGCCATTTGAAGGCTGAGCATGTACAAAACGGACGACACTAATATTACGTTTCGGTCCTTGCATCGAGGAAGCGCTTTCGTGCTGATGTTTTATGGAAAACGCGTCTGAGGCGATCGGCACGAATTCGTCGCGAAATCGAGACGGAGGAAAAAGTCACGCGCTATACAAGAATTCTCTAACATTTCAGTTTATCGCTTTTTTGCTTTTTGTCCTGTGTTAATAATTCTATATTATACATCTTGTGATTGAGTCATTAAAGATAATGTCTACGCGGATATGGATAATAAAAATAATTAAGCTAGAAGCTAATATTAATTTTCAATACCTGTAATCAATCTTGAATTTTCTAAGCCAAAACTATGAACTACTTTCCCTATTTACTTCTATAAATTTCAAAGGAAAGGTTTTGACCGAGAAAAAAATATTGATATTTAATGTTTCATTATCTTGTAAAAATACATATAAATAAATATACAAACGGATGCAAAAATATTTCGTCATGTAAAAAAAACACTAGTTTCTCATCAGCTGAAAAATTACATTCTGCCCAGAGAATTGAGAAATTCGCTGACAAAAGGACTATCGCCTGATTCATATCGGCACAATGGCAGATCGTATGGAATTGGAAATATCGGGATGGCTGGATCCTCTTCGTCCTCGATGGGAAATGTCGTTGTCCCAGTCTGAATACAAACGAGTTGAAGATGTAATAATTAATATTAATCGACTACAACATGCGCCTTTAATACATTTCGATAATATGTATTCACTTATTAAGGGAGTCTATTGTAGTCTAAAGCACTGAAAAATATACATTTTTCTCGAATCTTTGTATAAGTGTCGTCTAAACAATTTTTCTTTTACGTAGGATTTGAGTAAACGTCTCATGGGCACCGAGCGCTCTGATTTACGGCTATGCGCACTTTGCTTCTCGATCTCATAACTCCATCATTTTTTCAAAATTTTATTTAATATGCTACAAATATATTCTCAAGACCTCAAACTTGAAGAAAATACAAAAAAAATTTTTAAAGTTCTAGACTAGAGAATACCTCCTTATGTTAAAAACTGGTAATTATGTAGAATAAGGCCTTTTCCCAATTTTGATTTTTTTTGCAACTTTCTGGCTAAAAAGCTTTGTCGTGACTCCGACAGTGATAATCAATCGGGGGAAGTCGAAAAATATGTAACCTACCTATTTTTTTACCTATTTTTTTCGACGTGGCTTTCCGGATCTTCCAACGTTACAAATAACGTTACAAATATACCTAAAAACTATATTAAAATAATAATATGGTGCTCTTACGATAAACTTTGGTATGAATACAACGCCAGCCTCGTAGCTCATTATATAATGGTTGCTTCGTTGGACTCCCCATGCGGCTTTGCTTAGATTTGCGCTGGTGAGTACAAACCAGGGTATGCTTTTCAAGTCGGGCGAAATCCTCGTGTAGGATTTAATATGAGGCATCGCACGATCTCGTCCTGTTCGCTTAGCTTTCCATTGGCTATAGAAATAAATATCAAATTCTAGCTGTAGAAAAAACGGATCGTTCCTAAGGCATGAAAACATAAGCATAAAGACTTGAATAAAATAAAAATGAAACGATTGTAGCTTACTATAAGTACGATTCTATCCATTGTTGCTTAGAATGCACTTGTGCACTATAGGGCAAGCAACAAGATAAATTTCGACAATCAAAGCTCTGCTTGTAATTCTGTATCGACGGGTAAATAAACTGGAAGTGCGGAAGACTCTTTAAACCCTTAGTAGTCTCCCTCGACATACACGGAATTATGTCCTTCAACAACCAGCTTTCGAAGTTTGGACCAAGGCTGCCTATGCTGGAACTCTGCGCGACTATAGGCCACTGAGGGGCATCTGGCGGCAATGTGGCGTGACGCGATAAGACGTACGCTAATTTTTTGTATCCCCAAAAATCAGCTTCGTTTTCTTTGTGAGTCCCAGGAACAGAAGCGACAAGAAACACGTTCACGTCAGAAAAATCTGCTCTCCGTACCGCCCATATCCATTGTGTCAAAGCCGGATGTCTATATTTACTCAAGTATCGCTCAAGATCCTTTTTAAAGCCCGTGGGAGATTCTCCATCATTGGGATTCGCGGATTCTGGTAGCAGGGGCAGGTGAGGCGAGATCCACAATCTGATCGGGATATAAAGATATTTATAGGCAAACATCATACCACTAAGAAATATCTAAAATTATTTAACAGACCCTTGTGTCCTGTTTTCCCAGTCGTCAGAATACAAGTTAGCAGTGGAGACTACCACTCTGATCCCATCATCTTTGTATTGTAGAATCATGATCTTTGTATGATGACAACCAAATTTGCTTGGCATTTCTACTTCTATCATGGTAATGTTGCTACCTAATTTCTCATGATCTACTCTATCGCCATACAAAATCATCATGTCAGTATGTTGGCCAGCTAACAGATACTGCAAACACAGCCACCCAACGTCTACCATAAAATTCAAATGAAGACTGTTAACAATTTCTCCAAGACTTCGATCGAGAATCTCAGGGAAAGTTATAGAGAACTGTTGATTATAAGTCTCCTTAGAATTTTCGATTCTCGTGAAGAATAAATGATAAGGCGCTGAAAAGGCATATTTTATCGCAAACTCTCCTGGTTCCACGACAGATACCATGTATCCAGATTGTCTCATCATCTGAATAGCCCTCTTCCTAACTTCCTTCCTTGACTTTTCAGAATCACAAGCTTGGTACATATCCATGATAGATGTTCCTGAACTTGAACTACCCTCACTGCTTCTAGAACTGCTTTGAGAATCGCTGATATTCTGTTGACTATCCTTAACGCGATTGCTGCTTTCTATGCTCATTTGCTTCATCTTCTTTGTTACAGAAGAGCCAGCTACTGATGCTTCCTGACTTCTCTTTTTTGCCTAATAAAAAAAACTTACATTTATTGCATTTACATTATTGTTTCTACAATTTGAAGTTCACAAACTTATTCTCAATTTTACTAACCTTGATGCTTATTGTATTCTCATGTTCTTCGTCAGCCAAAGCTTTAGAAAGTGCCTGAGCTTCCGTATCCATCTGTTTGAGTTTTTCTTGCCTCCTCTGTACTGTTGCTTTCTTATGTTTTTCTACTTTTTCCTTCAAATCTTGTTTACCCGATGTAGCAGCAGATGGAGATTGTGTTTTAGAGGATGAACTACCAGCTGTAGACAACTGGTTGTCTCTACTTTTATTTCTCTCTTTTCTAAGCACCATTTGCAATACTTTCAATTGATCCAATAATTGCGAACGATCATCACATGTAAAATGGAGTACCTCTGGTATTTCTATTGTACCATCCAGCTGATCTACCAGTAGTTCCTCCACTGAAATTAAAATGACAGTTATTAATCTTTGATAATGATATAATTACATATAATTAAAAGGTATAGATAATTACAATGAGGATGTGACATTTCACCAAAGTGAATTGGATTTTTCCGATAACATTTCTCCATAAAAGGACAACGTTTCTTTTCTGCAACGTCAGATAAATAATGTTATTATTCCAAAATCCAGAGACTTGACAGGTAACACGCCTATAATAGTATAATCATCACCTATAGAATTCATCGTTGTAAACGAGATTGAATACTCTGAGAGAAGTAATTTACACAAAAAACATCTGATCTCTATAGCACAAATGTCTAACTTTGGTTTTTTTTATTTCTTTCAAATAACAGCTTTTTGTAAACGTAATAATCATACAGCCTTCCACATTTGCCAAGAAAGCAATAAGTAATTTTGCAAACCGTCACTGTCCTAGAACTCCACAAACATATGCGAGAAATGTGCTGAAGCGATACGCCATCTGCATCCATTTTGGAGAAATGGAACTTATTGTTAGTAATCACCATTCAACTGCAGATAAAATCGTTATTTTGTCCATATTGTGGATCGGAAATATGATTAATTAAATAAAGTGTAATTAAGTAATTACATAATTAATAATTAGCGCCAACCATTCCTGCTGACTCAATTCGGGTTGCTATCGCAATTGCAACAAAAATTTAGCGAAGATATAAAATCGTAGAATCAGACTTTAGATTTCTTCGATATCTCGAACAGCACATTTCATTTGATTTTATGATCTCCCTCGGCGGTGGAAAGGCGAGAAATGTCAAAATCAAAATCTTTCACGTGAAATATCGAAATTCGTGCGCCTCGCGATAGTCGAAAAAAATGGCTCGCGCGATATATAAATAATGTCCGACGAAAAACACACCATCGCCGCCGCAAGGCACAACGTACCGCCATTCCGTCGTTTGAAGATTACAAGAGATAGGTGAATTAAAAATATATTGAATAGAAACTTCTTTGTCAAACTGCGAAATCGAGAAATGTCTCTTCGATGATCACGATACTCAATGTCTCACGCGAATGAATTCCTTTCACGCGATTCGCATTTTACACACTAAAAAAAATGCTGTTGCTTCAATTAAAGTCTATCCAAGCAGCACAAAATATTGGGCCAATGTTATATCTCCAGCGGCCAACAGTTGGCCAACTATTAATTCCCATACAGCACAGAACATTGCAGCAACATTTCGGCAATATTATGTTACTGCAATTTCTGTGCTGTATGGTTTGCTACTCGTGAAAGACCACGGGCTGCCACAAACATAAATAGTTCATTCAATTGTATTATGATTGGACCAAATATTTAGATTATTAATAATAATTATTAATAATAATTATTATTAATAATAATTATTAATTAACTATTTGTTAACTTTGGATTAATAATAATCTAAATATATTCGCTAAATATAATCTAAGTATTATGATTGGACCAAATATTTAGATTATTATTAATAATAATTATTATTAATAATAATCTAAATATTTTAAATAGATTATTATTAATAATTATTATTAATAATCTAAATATTTGGTCCAATCATAATACAATTGAATGAACTATTTATGTTTGTGACAGCCCGTGACGTAGACTTTAATTGAAGCAACAGCATTTCTTTCTGTGCAGAGAAGCGTGATTTCGGCGCGACGATCTCGTTGATGGGTATGCGATTAGGCATGGGCGCGTTCCTCGAGAATCCGATGTTCCTCTTTATGGACGACGCGGAACCCATCCTGCCGATCTTCCAGTCCACCGAGTACGGCGGCACAGGCAGAATTGTGGAATTGGCAGACGTCGGCTGTGACACGGAAACCACATTTCCCATACGTTTTCCACGCGGCGCATCCGATCGGCGTCGCGGAGGAGCCGAGAGCTTCAGGTCGACTCGCAGAATCGCCAAATGGCGCAACGACAGGCCGAACGAGTTTGCTCGAAGAGCTACGGATGTGAATAATAACGAAGTAAGCGAACACAATCGTGATTCAACGAGCCAACACTTCAGATATCTTCCAATCTATCGTAGATCAGAAATGGGAATTACATTAGAGGGAAAACACGGCAAGACAATTACGATGATATCCCTGATCTGAATTATGACGATTCATATGCGGAAAATCCCTACGACGATCTCGAGCTACCGAAAAACGATTTTGCCGTCGAAGAAGAAGAAGATAATTACTATACCCAATTCGTTAATCTCCAAAATGCAGTCGCGCGTTCTCGTGGGGGACGTATCTCGCAGTACGAGTACTTCAGAGATCTCGAGCCTCCATTTACGCAAAATATTCGCATACCTCAAAGAGAGAATATTTCTCCACGATGGTTCGCCGAGAGCGACGAGAGAAATTTTCGTGAAATTCGCGATTCCGATGATCGATCGGGCGAGCGCAAGAAACGGACGAAGATTCTTTCAAGAACGAACGGAAGCCTCAATCGCGAGGCGGGTACGTTTTCTAAAAATAGACGAATGTTAAAAATTAGAGATGATGAAAGAATTTCTATCGATTCCTTTTCATTCAATCATCGACTTTTTGCAGAATTCGGGAAAACTCGCGAGATGATGATGCACCACGAACGAGATAACCTTCCCAACACCGCTGATCCTATCGCGTCTTCAAAAAATAATTTCTGGGACTTTATTTCATTCGAAAACGATATAGAATGCGAAGAAACAACGAGAATGAAAAATCACGGTGGGTTACAGAAAATGGCGCCGCACAGAAATAGATCATATATCTTCGATTCGCAGCCGAAACGCATAGAAATTGCTGATTCAGAAGGAGAAGAAGAGTTCAAGGAAATGTTAGAAAAAGACAGCCAAGAAAACTTATCGCCAAAGATGGATAGCGCGAGATATCAAATTTCAAAAGGCAACACAGTGAAGGAGAAATCCAAGATTTTGCGGTTAAATATGCCGAACGGGATTTCTTCACGCGATCGATCGATGAAGACATCCATCGATGAGCGAATTTCAAACATGTATCCTGCAGGAAAAGGTAAGAATTACCAAGAAAAAACATAAAAAGATTGACTTTTCCTTTCCTTCTCTCTCCCCTTTTCGCCAATCCTTTTTACCGACCATATTGTTTGTGAGTAGTCCCAGCAGATGTCTCCACAATAACATTATTTATGCACTTCACAAACATCACGCGTTTTCTTCAACAAATATTTTAAAAATATTACGTCCTTGCAATATTTTTAAATTAATTAATTGTAAAATAGTAGAGAAAATGTATTAAAGCTCTATGTTATTCTAAAAGTATAATATAATATTACATGGAAGATTTCTTCGCAGCGCATTTTTTGGATGTTCCGAAATACGTCACTTTTAATCTTATCTTGCATCACAAGACAGTAACAGATATTTTGCTGATTTATTTATTTATTTGCAAGTCACACGTTTCTTTTACAGATTCAATTAACATGAGAGCGCATTCAGCAACTGAAGGGAAAAAGATGAAGTCTCCGACGATCGAGAGGAGAGAAGAAATCACGAGCGCAACTCGAATTGTCGACGATCGTCGGTACAAATTCGTTAATAAACTTTCCAATAATTTTCCCAAAGAAACGAGTCGATCGACAAAAACGTTTAATCGCGTCGCAGACTCGAAGAGCAACGGACGGATATACGCGACGAACGAAAGAGATAACACAAGTTCCCGTCACGGAAATTCTGGAAATAGCAAAATAAATGGGATCAACGTCTCGCGATTGGCGCCCGAGGAGGAGAGGACATTTGCTTTGAGAATGACAGGTGCTTCTGCGCCGCACACGGATATAGAAAAAGAGAAGGAGAGGAAATTCTCCAGATTACCCGTGAGAATGTGGAAACGCCTGAGAACAAAAGAACCCGCCGCATTGCGCCCCAAGAGCGGGAATGCAACGAACGGAGATGCTAACTTAAAGCTTCAGGAAGTAGAAAACGAGACTGCGAAGTCGAACGATCATCCGGAGAGGGTAGAAAACGATGACGTTCGCGGGAAAGATCGTGCAACCGCAAATCGCAACAATATAAAACGAAGCGATCGTTTCGGAACAGGATCGCTCCGTGCTGATAAATCAGGGTTGACTTCCTCCAATTTGAAGAGTATAAAAGGAATCAAGGACTTGAATACAGCGAGGGGGACGCACGAACAACGGAAGAAGAAAATGAGCGTCAAGTAGGAACACGAGATATCTCGGAATCAAACACAAAATATAATTTATATCTTCAATTGACCATATTAAAGGTTTAATCTACTCTTTCCCGATCTACGTTTCGTCGATTCATGTCACAAATGACAATCGCGTGAAACTGGAGAAAAGTAAGGCGACACGATTCGATCGCCCTTCGCGATTTATTTTCGATCGGTATCGTTCCGGTATCTCTGCGCCTCGTTCGAGTAAGAAAAAAAAGAAAAAAAGCGGTTCGATCGAGAACACGTAACCGCATGGAACGAGACGCATAATTGTGCGCGCGTAATGGGACCGTTGGGTTACCTCAAAAGAAGACCCCTCCCGAATGATACCAATTATGCCATCAACGTACCACGCGTACGTTCCCCCCTGTCGACGATTTCTCTGTCACAGCACAGTCATCTCGCCCGCATGTCACAACCCCCGCTTGCGTAACCACCCTAAAGTGGAGCGCCTCGTATAATACCGCGTCGCGACTCTCGCTGGGGTCCGCCGCGCGCGCGATCTCAGGATCAGGGTTAGGGGGGATGGAGAAGAAATATGTAATTGTCCGTATTTACCCTTGCACCCGGCAGCGTACTCAAACAACAACACGAAACACCCCCCTGTACGGACGCGACATCGAATTAATCCGGACACGCTCAAATATTTTCGTTCTGTCGCTTCGCGACAGTGCCACCCGCTCTCAATCTGTCCGTCCGAATTAAATATTTTTACTAATTTGAATTTTCATTTATGGAAACGATAAGCATGACGATAATATCGGCGGATAATATTTTACGGAAAAAACGGTTTTGCTAAAGTATCTAAAAATTCAGCTAGATACAGATCTGAAAATAATTTGATTGCCCCATCAAAATAATTATGTAGGCCGTTCAAGCATAATGATAATGTTGCAAAAAGTTTTGACATTTTAGCAACCAGCTGAAGCGTCAATATAATTATTTCGATGGTCCAAGAAAATTATTTTTAGATCTATATTTGGTAAAATTTTTAGATACTTTAGCAAAATCGTTTTTTTCCGCGTATGGATTACCCTCCATGTTTGTGATATCGAACGTGAAACTCGCTGAAATGATATCGATAGGCGTTCTTAAGGTCTCCGCACAATCAAAAATATAAGGAACAAGAAACAGATATTAGCGATTGGGGTGAGGAAGAAAGAAGAAGAAAGATTCTTCCTTCTTCCTTCTTCCACATCCCAATCGCTAACATCTGTTCCTTGTTAAATATAAGGAACAAGGAATTTGTAAAATATAAGGAACAAGGATATTAGCGATTGGGATGAGGAAGAAAGAAGAAGAAAGATTCTTCCTTCTTCCTTCTTCCACATCCCAATTGCTAATATCTGTTCCTTGTTCCTTATATTTTTGATTGTGCGGAGGCCTTTACGTTTCACCTCGTCGCGATCACCTCGATCATCGGGAGAGACAGGAATGCAAGGACAACGACGGCGAGAAGCCGAAAAACGGAGCGACGACGGGAGAAGGAACACGCGAAAGGAGTCGGCGAGTCGCCCCGCGCGGGCGAGCCAAGCCGCCCAGCTGGAGGCGGATAATCAAATAAACCTGCACGCACCGTATAAATTATCAATCAGGGCGCGATTGTGCAACCCCAACAGAGGGAGCCATCCGTGTCGGTAAGGGTTGTTACATCGACGTCGCCCAGCCGAGGGTGAGGGCGGAAGAGGGGTGGCGACGACGGCGGACGTGTGTGCGTCCGACGCTCGTCGCCGTCGTGTCGAGTGACCCCGCAACAGTTATCTTCCCCGTGCGTGGGCGTGCGTGAACGTGAGTTCACGCCCCACAGTTTCCGAGGGGGTCAGAGAGATGCCGAGGGAACGGCGCGTGCACGTGCGAGGGAGAGAATCGCCACCGTGCAAGGTGTTTTTGTGTCGCGCACGTGTGCACGAGATCTCCGCAGATACGCGGCCGCGAAGCCGAGAACGGCGACATCGAGTTAGATATCGTCTCATCGAGAGAGTCGCATGGAAACTCGACGTGGGATACGCGTTGCTTTTTAACCCCTATCTACGGGGATGGCGAACAAAGATGACAATCGTATCTCACGTTCCACGGACGATCGCGCGATCGTTGATCGCGTCGTCCGCATTGCACTTGCGATTCGCGCCACGCGATCCGCCGCGAGTCTCCCTCGGGATCACTCCGTTGCAACCTTGCCTGGGCTCGTAAAGGAATGTTTGTTACATTGACGAGGCGCCTCGATCACGCACGACGGGAGCGAGAAACAAGCGTAGCCGAGCCAATTAAGCGTCGAGGAGGGATCTACCGCCCCGAGCGCCCGCGGCATCGACGTATCGAAATTAATCGGCGCGTCGGCTAATTCTCCTCAAGCTCACCCGGGATACTCCGCTGTCCGCGTATATAGGGTGTACTTTGGATTCGTCAGTAGCTTCACCGATTTTATTCACCAATGTCTTTTGATTTCAAGCCCTTCCTTGCAAAAATGGTACACGGAAAGAACGGTTTTTGAAATATCTAAAAATTGACCAGATACAGATCTGAAAATAATTTTGTTACACTATCAAAAGTAA
>NJRQ01000460.1:79731-111912 GCA_003063805.1 Aphaenogaster ashmeadi
CTTGATGTGTTTCGACGTTTACGCCTATTGCCTTCGTTTCTTTAAACTAGAATAGAAAAAAGAAGGTAATAAACGTGAACATCGATACATATCAAGCCAATGTTCAGAATTATAAATCATGAACAGCATTGATCCAAAAATTTAGCTACAGACTTGAAAATAATTATGTTGGACCATCAAAATAATTATGTAAGTCGCTCAAGCATGATTATAATGCTGCAAAAATTTTCGACATTTTAGCAACCAGCTTGAACTGTCTATTATAATTATTTTGATGATCCAATAAAAACATTTTCGGATCTATCTACCTAAATTTTCAGATACTTCAGCAAAACCGTTCTTTCCGTGTACTTCTTCGGGATCAGTGGGATACCAATTGCGGCTCGAATGACGGGACAAATGAAGACCTGACGCGTTGAGGACTGCGCGATCGCCGCAAACCCATATTCAGAAAATTAATTTTTACAACATGGAAATCGCCACGCGCGTTTCGCGATGTCAGACCCGTCGCGTTGGACCTCGTGTACCACTTTGGAAGATACTTCCCGAGCTAACTGTCCAAATACAAGCTCGTTAAACTGCCGTGATCCGTGACGGGATCAATGGACGGGATTGCAACGGAGTAAGATTAATTATCGTTGAAAATTGTCTTCTCGACCCGACGGCTGTCGACGCGATCACTCCGGAACGCCGTTCCTCCCGAACAGCGAGGAAAAAAGAGGAAAAGAGAGAAAGAGAAAGAGAGAGAGAGAGAGAGATAAGCGGCCGTTCCCGCAACGATGCCCGTGACAAATCTACGGCGATTAATCTCAGTTGAATACCTTTCCGTGTTGTACGCGCCAACCAACCAGCCAGCCAGCACAAGGCGGCTCGGTCGCGTTTATTGCTCGGTCCGCGGTAGACAGTGACCGTTTACAAGGTGTAACTATGTGCGGCCAGGTGGTCGATCGTCGAAGCCTCGAACGAAAATCGACCCCGTCAGGAATGACCCCCAGCTGCGAATTCCCCAGGCTCCTTATTTTTATTTCTCACCTCCTACGGCGTTACCTCTTCATCCTCGCTCTCTCGCCTCTCGCGCCGAGCTTACCGGCCCGAAATGAGCTCCGTGCCTCCGGTCTGCGGGGCCGGCGGCTCGCCTCGATAATTACGTGATCGATACGCTAAATGCCCCGCGGGCCGATTATGTAAATAAACAGACGCGCGTAGCTAATTGGGTGACGTGCGCGCGCGCGCGCGCGTAGGGGAAACTCGAGCAGAGAGCGAACAGGTGAAAGTAATGTGAATTTCTCGTCAAAATATTAGACGGAAATTTTTGTCGTCAAGATATATCGGAAAATATGAGTGATATAAGAGCGAAGAAAGCGGGTATTCTATACTAGCCTCCATGAAGGGTGCTCTAACTTTATTTTAACTTTTAGAGCAGAAATTCCCAAAGTATAGGTAGCGCCCCATAGGTCGTGAGCCGATTTTTGGTGAGTCGCGAAAAGTTTTAGAATTTTAAATTACACTTCGTTATTTGATGTAGTTATATAAAATTAAATAATAATAAAGTGATGTAAATAAATAATCAGTTTATCTCCCACTTTTTTTGACAACATATAACACATTAAAAAAACATCAATACAATAAAGCAAATGGATCCTAGATGTTTTCCATTTTAAAAAGTGAATCGCGGTTTATACAAGTTTGGGAAGCCCTGCTTAAAGCCTTGTGTCCACGATGCTAGAATTTAATCCAAGTTCTCGGACCGAGAAATTTGTAGCCAATCAATTTGCAGCTTTTACGGAAAAGCGGCAATTTTATTGGCTATATGTTTCTCGGATCGAGAACTTGGACCAATAGTTCTAGCATCGTGGACACAAGGCTTTAGAAGGCCACGAGACGTAAAATCGTTTAAAAGACGATTATAACATCTCGAAATCAGTATCATATTTTGCATCTGATTATATATTGAACATATACACTATCGCTCAAAAGGAGGCTTTTACTTTAAGGAGTAAAAGATCTAAAAAAAAAGTAAGTTCTTTTTCCCAGTTTCAATAAAAACATGTAATAATAAATTAATAAACATAATATATGCAAACTGCATTCATATTTTATTCTTTATATTACGAAATTTCTATAAACGTAGAGTGTTCTAAAACTTTTGAGAATGGTAGTGTATATTTTTTCTTAGATCGAAATTTTCGTGTTATAAGAACAAAACCTTGCGACCCTCTAAAGGCTAATTATTCCAATACTCCGGGCTCTAGTAAGAATGGAAAATTGAGTACATTTCCCGATGATGTTGTTACGGTTTGCAGGGTGCGTTCGATCGATAGCTCGTTCGCGCGCGCGCGCCCGCAGTTCGAGAAAGAGAGGACGCATCGTCCGAGTTTAATCTACTAATCTACCAACGTCGGACGCGCGCGCACACAGACGTTAGCCGGCTAAAGAGGATCGGGGATATGCGCGCGCGCGCGCGCATCTTCGTGGGGCGCGAGAGGGATATTCCGCGCGAACCTCGGGCCCGGACTCCTCTCGGGGCACCGCGCGCTTCGGATTCTTATTTCCTCATAAATAATTTTAATGACGCGCCGCGGCAGTTCAGGTATAAGGCCGGGACCTATATGCAGATCCCCCCGTATATCCGTAGGCAGACTCCGTATTGTTATTTATTATGTTCGCCGTGGCTCTCGTACGGGGCCCCGTGCGCACACGCGGGAGTGCCCGCCGACCATTTTTCATATCAACGTTCCCTTCCACGCCGGGAGACGCTGCGCCCTGCGCGTCCTGCGTGCCCGCGGTTTGTCGATTTTACACGTGTCGTCGAGACGTGTATATGCTGCAGTTTACTTCGCTTCTGCGACACCGACCTCGCGTCGCGATAAAGGCAGCCACGGAAAGCCAGAGCGCGCCGCGGTAACTCGCGAACCAACCCCCTTAGGGTGACTTCGACCAAATTCTGATTAACTCAATCGGCGACCGATTCAACCGGCGGAATTGCTCGCAGTGAAACTGTATAATCCGCCAGCTCCGATCCAATCTGCTTTTCCATGTGTCAAACACTCACAACGAAGAATTAATAAATTCTATCCATATTTAACAACATATTGCGGGTACCGTCTGACAAGTTAATCGGGGTTTGGCCGAAGTCAATTCGATTTCCGTCCTCCCTGTTAGAGAAAGGACCCTACGTGTCTCACAAGGAAAGAAGAAAATATTGTATACGCACGAATTAATAATATCGGTGGTACACAGAGCGTAATATGCATCATTTTTTTGCAAATTAACGTGAGCATCGGTACGGAGTAACTGCCCCGAGGCCCACATCCTCCTCCCTCCCTCCAGCCCCGTTCCGCTCGTCGACGTCGCCTCTCGCTAGATGACAGGCGAGAGAGGGACAGCTCTCTTCCGCGGATCGAGATGAGATCGCGGCCAATCAGCGCGACGCGCCGCCGTGCCCCTATCACTCTCATCCACGCTGACACGCTCGGCGATTTAAGTGGGGGAGAGACGCGTGCGAATTGCGACCGCGTGGCAGCGCCACCTTCGCGCCCTCTCTCGCTCTCTCCTCTCTCTCCCGCGGCGCGCGGTGGGCCGAACGCGGCCGGACGAATCGCGGCCATGGGGGTTGGATCCCATCGCGCCCATGCCGCCCATTCGGCGACGGCGAAATGGGGCGAACGTGGGAGAGGGGGTGGGTGAAGAGATGAGGGTTTACGATCGCGACCGTACGTCGCGTTCGCTCTACGCCTGTGTGGCGTACAGCGTCCCGGCCGAGCGCGCGCGAGACCGGGAGTTACGTTATTATAGCGAGAGGACCTGGAGCGGACCGACTCTCCCGTGTGTATATCATGGTGCTCCTCTCGCGCGTCGCTGTCGCCTCCTCGCATGGCGCTTAACGATCGCCGGCGGTGCCCGCGGAGTCTCGATACCTAGCTCGATACCTTTTCGCGGATAACTAAGTACGATAGCGCGTTCCCGTGCCCGTCGCGATAGCGATTCCGTGACGCCCCCTGCGATGTCGCAGAGAGGTCGACGGCAGCCGTAAACGATCAAGGGTTTAACATCTGCGCGTCGCTGCATCCACGAGTTTATACGGGCAGCCTCTTCACGTCGATCCCTCGCGGAGATCATGAAGGTATGTACCGCAAGTACCGTCCAGTGAGAAATGACAAATTGAACTCATCGAATCGACGTCGAAATCATCGAAATTACATGGAATTTTATGTAATTTCGATGATTTCGACGTCGATTCGATGAGTC
Organism: Aphaenogaster ashmeadi; assembly: GCA_003063805.1. NCBI lineage: Eukaryota > Metazoa > Arthropoda > Insecta > Hymenoptera > Formicidae > Aphaenogaster > Aphaenogaster ashmeadi. The sequence continues at coordinate 83,980 of NJRQ01000460.1, forward strand.
ATTTCTCACTGGGCGCGTACCTACACGGAAAAAACAGTTTTGCTGGAGTATCTAAAAATTTCAGCAAATACAGATCTGGAAATAATATTATGTTGGACCATCCAAAATGATTATGTAGGACACTCAAGCATAATGACAATGCTGCAAACAGTCTTGACATTCTAGCAGGCAGCTTGAACGTCCTACATAATTATTTTGGTGATCCAACAAAATTATTTTCAGATCTGTATCTGGCTCAATTTTCAAATACTTCTGCAAAACCGTTTTTTCCGTGTGTAAACATAAGGATTGATCGATAAGAAAGGGAGAGATATCTGTGGAAAATTGTTTCATCGAGGCGGAGAAATATTGAAGAATAATCTGACTGCATTTGAAAGTATGTTTATAAGTTTTTGATCTTTTTAAATATTTTAAGAGGACGAATCGCCGTATTTCATGAAATGTTCATATTACGCGCAACTAAAATGTTGAGAAAATTCTCTAATATATCCATTCTGCAATGAAGAGAAAAGAAGAAAGAAAACAAACAAGCCGAAACGCAGTTTCAATTTAACGTGATGATAATATCGATGTTGCGATAAAAATTATATCAAAATATTGTAAGAACGGACGAACCGCGTTTGTAAAATTTCGACAAAGTGTTATTGTTACGTAACGAAATCAATATACCAACAAATTAAATTGTTAAGCAATCCAATATCACTGCATGTTTTCCTTGTGCGAACATGTTCCTAAGAACGGTGATCCTTAGAGCATTTTTTCGTATGAATATCGAATTTTCATGATACCAGGACACCGTAAACAGCTGAAACAAAGCAAAACCTGCATGTCAGCTTTGCTGTTCATCTCGAACACCTTGAATCTTCGACCCCGTTGCAAGGGTTTGAGAAAACCTAAGGCATAAAACCTAAGAACTCCGCAGTCCCGTCAGTTGATATCAGCTAATTGTCACATATCGCAGGATTCGAAGCTTTAACAAAGTTGCTTGCTTTGTTTGTGTTCGAATACGAGTTTCTTGCTCCGCGAAATCTCGATATTTTTGCAATCGCATTTACCGCATTAGAAATCAATGCAATTAGTGTACTCAATAGTTTATTTGTATAAACTGTAAATACATTTGATTTCATGTAACTCGGCGAGTTTATTTAATCTCAAATTCTCTTCGCATCTCCCGCTGCACTTCCATCGCGAACATTTCATACTAACTTTGTACTTGAAAAGGACCACAACCCATGGTCGAAACGTCGAAATAAATTCTATATAATCTTTGCCAGTTGTGTCGGTTTCTTATATTACGTTCCTGTTAATTATTCACTGGCGAAGAAAAGATTTCTTTTTGATTTATTTCATACTAAATCGATGAAAAACAGCACGGTACATGATCCTGATGTGTTGGTGTCACAAAAAGGATTCAGGATCTTTATTTATATTTCCTCCCTTCCCTCTGCACCGGATAAGTCTGACGCTAACTCGCGCTAACTCACGCCGATGAATTACGCATCCGGCTGTGGGTAGACGCGTGCATGAAGCATACCTACGTGCAAGCGAAACTGTAAATTCGCGTAAGATCACGTCGCGGGGACAATCGGCATCCCACGCCGAGGCGCAGCGCCGTGAATTGTTGCGCGAGAAGGCGATCCCTTCAGGATCCGCGACGCGTCAGGATCCGCGGCGCGCGCGCGCGTGTGGTCCAGTAAATTGTCGGCGTAAAGCGCGCAAAATGCCGCATCAGCCTGATCCGGAGTTATATGGCTTCGTTTTTTAAGCGCCTCTCTCTCTCTCTTTCTCTCGCTCTCGCGACGAGCGGGGAGCATCGCGCGAGCGACGAATAAGGGACGAGGCGAGAGACGCGGAGCGATGAAGGGGTGGCAAGGAAGACGCGAGACGACGCGATCGCGAGGCGCGCCTCGCTTAGAGCAGATTTATCGCTTAGCGAAAGTCACACGCGGCATATATAATTCAGGATAATTAATATTTTTCCGGCGTATTCTTTTCGCTATGACGCGCACAATCTCATTCTGGCAATACATAAATTCAGGAATTTGGCAGTCGAACGTTGCTTTATATAAATATATATAAATCATTACGCAACACGCGAGCCGGTCGAGCGGTGATAAATCACCGACGTCTGTTTGCGCTTTTGGCAGCGACTTCGCGGACAACGTGATAACGTGATAATCCGGAGTACGGCCCGCGAAAAAACACGCGGCGCCTCGATCGCGTGCCGCGTGTGTGTCGGAAATTTCGCGTGTCTCAAACTTTTCGCTCCCTTGGTCCCCACTAATAGACCGGCGTAAAGAGACTCCCGATGACTCTCGACTTCTACGTGTGTCCGCAGAATACAATTGGAGCGCCGGGCTTCCATTATGCGTGGCGTCCAGGGATGCACGGCACGGGCGTGAGCGCAAATGTGACGCAAAGGCACTCGCGCGCGCGTGAGCGCAAACGTGACGCAAAGGCACTCGCGCGCGCGTGAGCGCAAACGTGATGCAAAGGCACTCGCGCGCGCGTGGGCAGCGTGAACGGGCATCGAGTGCACGCGCGCGCGCGAATGAGCGAGCGCCATTGTCACGGCTCTTTCGACGTCTACTTCGACTACTTCGTTGGTGACTCCGTCGGCTTCGGGGTGCTTCAGCGCGCGGGTAATAAGCGGCCCGAACTAATCGTGAAACGAATCTCTTCTTTTTCCCTGCCGCGTCCCGCGGCACAATGCCGGGACCAAGATAGACGGCGGCAATGGCGACAATGTGGCGTGCGAAACCAGAAATCGGATAGCAATTTAAATGGATCTCGAGTGGCCGGTCGAGACCCCGAAGTCCCCCGTCCCGAACAGATCGGTACCCCAGGTCTATTGTACCTGCTTCTCCGCTCGCGCGCGCGCAACGATCCGTTTCCACGCGAAGCGCTCCTCTTTTACGAAGGCGTGAAAGAGGCTCGTGCCCTTCCCTCGCCGCGGTCCGACGTCGGCCGCAGCCGTTTCGGAGTGCTTGAGATACACAAAACCTTCGGAGCATTTATTTCCGATCGCTCGTCGTCTCGAGACGGGAGGACAGTCGGCCCTGTGTAGCCGGCCACTTTGTCAACTTGTCACCTGGGCTCCGTGTAGACGCGAAAAGAACGACTGTAAGGGCGCCCCGCTCGGGATAGATCCTGATCGCGTCCTCGTTCTTTCTCACCCCGGGAAGTCCCGAGTCTTCGTCGCGCAACATTCCGTTCTCTCGGCGTTTAGCATCGCCTCCCTAATCGATGGCAGATAAATAGATCAAGTTTGGTTTCGCGCGAGAGAAGAAGAAAGCTGACAATTGCCACGTTCGACGGAGGCGAGAGAACCCCCGATAACGATTGTTCGGAGATACGAGTCGTCGACGCGAATATTCGGCGTCCATAATTCTCGCGCCATCGCGCGCGCACACACGTTGTGTCTATCTCTCTCTTTCTCTCTCCCTAATAAATTCCTCTAACGAGAGTGCCGGCAAATTCTGTTAGATAGTAACGCCGCTCGCGCATCCAGCAGTCTACTACAAAGTGTTCGTTTCTAATTAACGGTCGTGTTCATTAGCGACTGAAAACGAATTTGCGTTTCGTGTGTGACAAGATGGGAAGCCCACGTAATTCCGGTTACATCCAATACGCCCGCGACAATCAGTTCAAAGATTGCAGCGCACCATCGCGTTATCTTTCTGCATTTGCCAAATATACCTGTTTGCTCGTGCCAAAACGATATGACCTTCTCTATCGTTGATTATTATTTGAAAAAGTAATTTAAAAAGTAATTATACTTATCGTTGTATTTGCGGTAGAAGACGGCTAACGTTAAAGTCCAGGATAGAAAAGAAAGAGCCATCAATCGTCGTGTCGGTTAACTTCGGTTTTACGGTGCTAGATCGCATTATGATTATTATATGGACGAATGCATACCTACTACGGGAATGGTTTCGCCAGGGAAAGAAGTATCGATTTCAATGGACAACCGTACGTCCCAGACTGTCACGGAGTCGCAAGGGCCGATGAAGGCGGGAAGCTTGTAGTGGGACCCCTACGGGCCCCCCCGTCGACACAGGCTTTCAGCTTTGAAAGTCACACCCTATGGTAGTGTCTATAGTCCGGGAAAAGGGACCTAAACCGAAACCGAAACCACTCGAGTGCCACAAGAATGGGACCTCACGGCCATTCTAAACAGAGGCGTGTACGAGAACTCAATACTGTGGTACGAAATGTACAAGTTCACCATGGGTCCCCCCCCCCTCCCCCCGCCACCTCCTTGAGAGCTTTCTTCCAGTAAGAGTCAATAACATCGTAAAAGCGGGATTACCAGAATAGGTAAATCTTCAGATCCGATTATGCGGGATTGAAGGGTCGCCAATGCACGCTTAATGCGGAAATTACATCTCCATTACTTTGAAAAGATAATATATTTGTATAACTAAAATAATTAAAAGCAGATTAATTGCGGTATGTATCGCGCTTTACGTATGATAACAATGATAACAATAGATATTAAACCAAGTCGCTAATATGTCCTTAAAAGCTTCTTATTGCCCGCGCGTAGCGATAAATCTGCAGAAATCGTCCGCGAAATAAAAAGAAATTTAAGCAGTGGGCCTCGAGTCTATCCGAAACTGGATGCCTTTAATTATGCAAATCTATAGCTGTGAAGTCTCGGCCGCATCTCAAGCGCCGGTTCACTTTCGTTGCCTCGCTGCGGGGCCTTTCTGCGCCGAGCTCTTTCGAAGGCACATACATTAGGCGGAAGAGGTCTAATCCCGCATTTTACGACGCCGCATCGTGTGTAACTCGAAGTTATTATTGTCACCTATGACTCCGCGGCCCGCGAACGTGCACGTGCGCGCGCATAAGCGCGGATTAACCGCTGATACGTTCGCTATCCCGCGAGAGAACGCGAACGCGCGGATAGCGTTTCTCTCATCCGGACATCTCGTATACGGCGAGAGGCACCGTTGTACGCGTACATTGAATATACCGATATAAATTACACGCGTCACAGGACTCTCGTAAAGCGCAAAACGCTCGGAAAACACGCGGAACAAGATCGATATCGTATCTCCTCGCGCTTTCAATTATCTTCTCGGATCTCCGGATGGAAGGCGAGCTAATCGGATTTGCAATGTTGTTAAAACAAATTAGTTCAACCGTGCTGCGTTTGAAAGAATTGAATTTATATGAATCGCGCGTCTCGTCGGGGCAGATAACGATTCTTACATTTAACCGACCGGTTTATTTATCGCTTGTGTCTTGCTCCGATACCTCACGGCCGGGCCGCGCGACTTCGCTTCCGCGCGTATCCAGTTTGCGAGTCGCAAACCCGGTAAACGATCCGGCAGGCAGCTGGTCAAGCGCAAAAGGCACCCCACCGTGAGCTAACGTAACCGCAGCGATCGGCGGCAGCCAACGGCACTCGATTCGTAGTCCTCTCCCCATCGTAGACGACACGAACGGCGCTCGTTTCTTTTCAATAATGGTGACACGCGTGTCGGTGTCAACCCGAATGGTGCTGGTACGCGCACCGCGTGTAAATGCGTGTTCTCGCCTCGGCACCTCTCACGCCCGTGGTAACGCATACTACACGCATACTACACTCCCCGCGCATCCGCAACACCCCACATTCCCCCAAATAAGGGTTCCACGGAGGCTGTGTAACGCCGATGGAACGCATAATGGCCGTCCGGGCACCCAGTCGCCTCCGAATCTCTCTCGGTCATTATGTTACCGGTCTTGTTACGGTAAACCTGGGGTGTTAACGTCATCGGCTACGCAGCCCCTCGGTGTCATCGGCGAAATGACTCCCGAACGAGGGAGGCGTGTCCCCGTAAATCAGGCTTCGGGTCTCGCGTCTGTTTGACGTTCTCGAAAAAAATTGCGTTATCAATTGGTTTATTCTTTGTAGCTGCACTGATACCGCACTAACGTTGGCGAGTTCAGTACAGAAATATAAGAGTACAGATGGGAATAAAGAAGTCACAGAAACCAACGTAGTGCGTCACACTATTAAATCAATTTATCACGTGGAATTATTTGGTTTTCAAATGGAAAGAGGATCTTATTCTATCAGAATCAATCTTAAATAAAAACGATGATAATAAATTTATCATAACTAATGAGATGAAAATTTTAACAGAATCTAACTGGTCTTTTAGGTTATAACGAGTTACAAATATCACATCCAGAATTCTTGAAATAATTTAAAAATGTAGGCTATATCACAATACGAAATTAGTAGAACATACGATTATTGTTCGAAATTATGACAATATTAATTTTATTATGCACTTTTTTATTATAATAGAGACAGATCTAATGCCATCACAATGTGCACTAAGCATTGCTGCACTATGACTCTATTAGCGTTTTCCACTGGGAAAACTGGTGCACACTGAGTGCAATTTTATTGTTCCACTGTGAAAATCAGTTCACATATTTTCAATGTTTAATGTTCTACTGTGTTTAATTTGACAAATTTTTGCCAGTAGAACATTAAACACTGAAAATATATGACTTGATTTTCACATTGGAACAATGAAATTGCACTCAGTGTGCACCAGTGTTGCACCAGTTTTCCCAGTGGAAAACGCTATATGACAGAAGCGGTAGCAGCTATGGGAGCAATTGCTGCGTTCAATAGAAAAAGCAGCTTTGCAACTGTTGTAAGATTCTTTAATATAATTAGTTCTTACTGGATCCAAGTGTATGAACCAATCATATTAAAGAATCTTACAACAAACTTGTTTTTTCTGCTGAACGTGACCAATGTCTGACGCGTAGACTTCTAGATTACTAACACCTAGTGAATTCGTATAGCAAGATGTGATGCAATTTAGTAGCCATATTTACTGTGGGATAAAACGCCATCTACTGGATGGCATTGTGAAATGTGTATGAAAATATATGTGATATCCCACACTTCGTCCGAGGAACGTCGCGATATCTATACGACGTCGTACGGACATCACGACGTCGTATAGATATCTCGATGTCCCTCGGACGAAGAGTGCTGTGTGAGATATGTGGGATTTAATGTAAAAAATGGTAAATTTTAATAAAAAAATATTTGAGTGAAAAATGCCTATGATTTGTCGCATACTCGGATGCTCAAGTAAAAGTATAATAAAGGAGGAAATATTAAATTCTTTTTGTAAGTACATAACTTAACCTTTTCTTCCTATTTTAGAAATTTAAATTATAAATTTTTCTATAAAATAAATAGTTTATCACGTATATTTTTACTTTATGTTTTTAATTATACATCTTGTATATGATTTTTATCCTACACTAAATAGGATGGCACGGATTCAATATGAAGATCGCTGTTAGCGGTCTAGTGTAGTACAATATATACAGTATATCTTTTTGGCGAAAGTGGCGTCAGATCACATCTTACTTCTTTTAATTTCCCTATCTTTACATTTCCCTGCACTGCTTTCCCACTACCTTGCAATTTACCACGTGACATATGGCCACGTGACCGAATCTACCATTCAGATTATAGCTGTTTTTTTAGCTGAACTTCTTGCACCGTTCATCTTTCCTCTTTTTCCCTTTAATGTAGAGAGAAGAAGAGAAAAGATGAACGGTGCAAGAAATTCAGTTGAAAAGAACAGACCTTATATATGTTTCACTTTCCACTCTAGAATTAATTGCGCGCGCAACACATAGTCATTCTGTGACATTTTAAGAACGTTCTAGAACACTAAAGAACGTTTTAATCTAAAGGAAAAAAAGAGAGAAGACTGGATTTATCATACATTTTTCGATTTGCTGCAGGCTGTGTTGAAATTTATTATTTGCATCGTAGTATGATAGTATGTATTTAACTCTTCATTACTCGCACGAGGTGTAAAATACACCCCAGACTTAGAAATTCACCGAAAACTTTTTTATCGATCACATGCGTTCATCTATCGTTGCTTGATCGTTCCGCCATTTTCATCCATTTTCATCAGTGTAGGTGTAGATTGATCTCGGTTTAACTTACCTTTATCTTTTTCTAGTTCTAGAATTTGATAAGTTTAATTTTATATGTATATATATTTTACATGACAATTCTATATAATTTAATATTTTTAATTTAAATTATCAAAAATATATATACATTAATTTTAAATATCTAGTTAATATCTAACTAAACTTAACTCATAATCTAGAATATACAGAGTATCTGACAATTGTCGTGACGACGCTCGTGTGCAGATAATGCGGGTTAAATTGAGTGAGTAGAAAAGTCCTGAATCATTTTGCGATTTTCGCAATAATTAATGAAAAATTAATTAATAAAGATCTACGAATGAGCGTGCATCCGCACGATCCAATTCCTATAAGATACATCAGGAAAGTATCTAATCAAGAATCTATTTGAAAACTCCATAATTATAAGAGAATTGCGTCTTTTGTAACAATTATCAGTTATCAAAAAGATGATAAATAAATAACATAGAAAATAAATATAAATAAATAGTAATTTCGAATTTTATATTAACTAACGATCTCGTATATTTTGTCATAAGAATTAGAAGATAATATTAATAAAATCAAAGCGCTTTAATCAATATTTAAATGCTAAAGAATCCAATGACTTTGAAGTAAATGACTCAAATACCAGCGAAGTAGATGAAATCATACAATAAAGCTAAAACTGAGATACAATATAAAATATACCCGACGCGAGTAAGATATAATTAAAAAACCAGCAAGTAACTTAGGGTTAATGTGTTTTTGGCGTTCTTGCGGAATTTGTGGAATGTTTGTGTAGGCTATCGCATATCCACTGTGTTTACGGATTAAATCAGGATTTTGTTATTTTGTTGCATACGCAGACGGAAGTCGAGGACACGAGCGGCGATGGTGCGTGCGACGGCAGCGTCGGCGGTCCCAATCTCGCCTGTCCCGAGGGCACCAGCGGGCTGGTCGTCGGCCCGGAAACGTCGCCGAGCGTAATGGAGTGCGGTGGATGCGGCGAGCGGGTACGCGAGCGGACCGTCCTCTGCGTGGGCGGACGTACGTGGCACTCCAGGTGCCTGAGGTGTTGCGCCTGTGCCAGGCCGTTGCACGATCAGCACTCGTGCTTCCTGAGAGGCATGCGGCTCTACTGCAGGCACGACTACGCCCTGTAAGTCCGACCATCGATTGGCACTTTCACCTGAAATAATACTCGCGTTACTTCTTTTGCTTGCGCGATTTGATTGGACAATTAAATCGGCTCAACGAGTTATACGTGTCAACAGAAAGAGAACGAGGCGTATGGAGAGAGAGAGAGAGAAAGAGAGGTGGAGAGAAAAAGAAAGAAAGAGAAAGAGAAAATAGCCGCTTCTTTTTGTTCGCGTCGCTGAATGAATAAGTGGAATATTTTTGTTGCTGCGCGATGCGCATCGATAGCGATGTAAGACGTACGGTCGTGGGAGATCAAAGTCGACGGAACCCGCGGTGACTCGTCGATTGTACGGAAGGCTTCGGGCGCAGCCTGCCCAATGTGTTTATCCAACTGTCAATCAGTTACTTCAGTCACCTGGGTCTCTTGCACCAACCGAGCCCGACATGAGACGTCGTGATACCCGATCGCTGCGCGCCGCATCTGGCGATGGCGAATGTCTGACGTTTGATTTCATATTAAATTCGTACACGCGTTATCGCGCGACTTGGACGAGGGTATCCCTGCGAGTTGCAAGCGGGGGTGAGGAGGAGGACAAATCGCTCATCGGAAATAAATCAATTTCCGTTCTCGCCCGCGAAAATTGAATAAGGTATCCTCGTTAATTACACGTGAGCGGGTACTTTTCAACGCCGGCTAACTCGGACGAGCTCGGGTCCGACAGTATGCGGGAGGTCCGAAGGAATCTGCCGCGTAATTTTTTTGATTCGTGCTTTCTGCCTGGTAACGCTGCCATTCGATGACCCGGTCGTCGGCGGGATCCCGACGCGACCCACGGACCCCGTAGACCCGTCGACAACCGCCGCCGACAACCGCCTCCCGAGAGAGAACCTAACCGGAACCGTCCCGTCTCCTCTCGCGCGATAATGGACGAAACGCCAAAAAAGAAAGGAAAGAAAAATAAAAGCAAGCAGCGAGTCTACAGAGTAAAGTGTCGGACGTAAGATTTCACTTCTCGCCTCCGCGTCTGTCTCTCTCTTGTCTCGGCATTGACGTTTGTAGCCCCCTTTGTGCCTCTCTTCGAGAACCGGCGTGTCGTAATCGCGGACGTTAGTAGCTCGAAATTCAAATCCTTCTCTAGCTTCCGACGTAGGCGTGACGGGGGGATCACCTTTAGCGCCAGGACAAGGAATTAGCTGCTTCTCTCAAAGGACAATGGGATTAAGGCGCGCGTATCGGCAGATCAGAAACGTTTAATCTCGCCAGGCGTCGCGCGATAGAATCTAACATCGCGTCTCTTCCCTTTGTTCTCCATCTGCGTTCAAAGAAGTGTACAGGATTTCGAGGACATCGCGATGGAGGATACACGCGCGCCCATCTCTCGATGAGCGCGCAAGGTGAATGAAGCTATATTTCTTCGATAGCGCGCGGAAGTGCATCATCGCAATCAGAGAGATTTTTCGGCAACAACATCTGCGGTGCGACGGGGGAGGGGGATGACCACCGGGATAGTCGCGTGGCGACTCCATAAGATATTCGTAGCGCGCCGATGTACGCCGCAGGCATTCGCAAACACAATCCGCATAAGCGCGCGGGCGCGGAGAGGAACTCGGACCAGGGGTATCGGATCGGATGCACTTTCCGTGTTCATGAATATGATAATGGGCTAATGGGCCGTCTGGTCGTTGTTTAATTATCGGCCGCGACACTCCCGGCGACACGGGCCGGGGCTGTACCACGAGCACGGCCGTGCCACGGCGAAGCGAAGGAACGAGCACATCCTCTCGTCCGCATCGTCGCGTCCTACGGTAGGCGAATGGAACCCCCCCGGGTCCGGGCCATTCATCCGGTCGTGCTCGCTCGTGTATCCGTGGCCGTGGTACACGGCTACCGTTTACGGCGCCCGAGCTGGGCCCCATCGCACGAACGCGCGCATTTACCACGCCGGTATTATTAGAATCGATCCGGCGGATTTACATGCGTGCATGCGATACACTTTATGAGAGATCGCGGCGGAGCCGGCTCCGATCTCGACGGTGTTACGATCGCAACCTGTATAATTCCGACTAATTAATGCGCGGGGGCTATTGTATAATTCTCCGATCGCTTTCTCGCGCGCGCACAACCGGGGTTAATTAAAACGCAAGAGCCCCTCGGATTAGCGGCGGGCCGCGGGTATTGACCGGAAGGCGCGAAGGCGTATCTCTCGAGGAGAACGGATACTCCGCGTCGCGCGTTCTCTCGCTGGAGAGATCCTTCCCGGAGCTCGCGCGAGACGGGAGGGAGGACGAAGAAATAAACGGCCGCGAAACACGCGCCGATGGAGACCACTCGCTCCTCGACACGAATATCTCTTCTCTAAGTCTCTTTTCTTCCTCTTCTCTCGGGCTACCTTCGCGTCGGCCTTCGCTTCTTCCTCTCCTTCTTCGCCGTCCGCCGAGATATATTCGAGCGGTTATCATTACACCCCGTGTACTCGCTCGATCGAGTGTCGAGCGAGTCGGCTATGTTGGCTGTCGTTATAACGTATATCGCGAAATAAATCCGAGACGCCACGATACATACTTATATACGCTTATACGCCCGCGGCAGTTTACGCGGTTAACACGAGTGAGAGTTGCGCTTCTCGTGTTTTGCAGAACATTCGGCGCGAAATGCGCGAAATGCGGGCGCAGCGTGGGCGCCGGGGACTGGGTGAGGAGGGCCAGGGAGAGGGTTTATCATCTGGCCTGCTTCGCATGCGACGCTTGCTCGCGTCAGCTGTCGACCGGCGAGCAATTCGCCCTCTTGGACGCCCGATTGCTGTGCAAGGCGCACTACCTCGACGTCGTCGAGGGCAACAACACCTCCTCCGATGGTGAGAATGTCGCATGGACATGCCATTGCATACGACACCGAGAGGTGTTAACGTGAATTAAATATTTTACGAACGCATACGCTATATGCAGGGGCGTGGCCAGGATTTTAAAAAATTAAAATCACAGAACAACTCATAACTTTTTTAATTAAATAAGATAACAATATTCGTTTGGGACATTTTCTTTAGATCTTAAAGCATTTACCATTTCATTTCTCTCTCGGCTTTCAACCTTTCATTTTCATATTTTCATATTCGGTTCCAAAATTTCGGGTGGGGGAGGGGAGATTTATCTCCCTAATCCTCTCCCTGACTACGCCACTGGATATATGAGATTTTAAAAATATGCAGGATATAAAATCTTTACGTTACTGCGAGTAAAAGTAATTTTTTTCGTTAAATGTATTCTTTAGCATTAAATTTATTTTTTATATCGCTTCTTCAAGTAATTGCTGTAACAGTGTGAATTAAATTAACTTGATGGATAAAAGTATACACGAAAAAAACGGTTTTGCTGAAATATTTAAAAATTTAGCCAGATACAAATCGCAAAATAATTATGTAGGACGCTCAAGTTGGTTACTAGAATGTTAAAAATTTTTACAGCAGTATCATTATGCTTGAGCGTCCTACATAATTCTTTTGATGATCCAATAAAATTATTTTCAGATCTGTATCTGGCTAAATTTGTAGACACTTCAACAAAACTGTTCTTTCCGTGATCCTTCATTGTAGACGACGCACACCGATTGAGATGGATCGCGTATAACGGTGTAGAAGGTAGGTACGGCTAATTGGTACTTTCGCAGAAGGCGGTGACTCCGAGAGTGGCCATAAGGGCGGTAATAAGGCGAAGAGAGTCAGGACCACTTTTACCGAGGAGCAGCTCTCCGTTCTCCAGGCGAATTTTCAATTGGATAGCAATCCCGACGGCCAGGACCTCGAGAGGATAGCGCACGTAACCGGGCTTAGCAAGAGGGTAACGCAGGTGTGGTTCCAGAATTCGAGGGCGAGGCAGAAGAAGCATCTTCACACGGGCAAAATGAAAGGGCAGCATGGTAAGCGAGACATCGCGCCAAATGTCTCTCCATATTTCCACAAAGTGTCGTCGCGATTATATGCAATCGATAATAATAATCGTATTTATCACGAGGAACATCGAAGAAATGAATCTTTGCAGTGCATCAGTCGCCATCGAACTCTGGACTCACATCGCCCAACGATTTCGGTCGCCACATCAACCTGCATCTGACGTACTCGTTTCAACATCAGCAACAGCATCAGCAGCAACAACAACCGCAGCTTAGCCCAGCCACGTGCAAGAGCCCGACGAGTTCCATTTATCACAATCATGGTAAGAGGTCGTTCGCAACGTCCCGTAGTGTCGGGGAGCTTTGCGTGAAAAACCATCACTGCGATCGAAGACTCCAGATCGGGGAAACTCGACAATTAATTAGGGGTTGGACAAGATCGGCTACACGTAATCGCGATTCTATTAACTCTGTTCTCAGGATCGGAGCAGTCGATGGACGAGCTCTCGCAAGACTCGATGCTGCTGTCTATGCCGAACGAGGTTTAATGGCGATTTCGATTATATTGTAAATACACGGCGTTACTTTAAAAAGCGTTTCAAAGGCAGAGAGAGAGAGAGAGAGAGAGAAAGAGATACCGCGCCTCGAGGAAGCACCGCTCAATGCCCGGTAATTGTTTTATTTATCCTCAAGAAAGGTGGAAATTCATTCGTGCTATTACTCTTCGATGACGCACTTTCGAGTTACGCTTACAGCATATATCTTGCGCTCTCAAAGGATAAGTCACAACTGTCCGGAACCGATTTGATTCTTTTAAAATATATTATTAAGCACAAAAATCTAAAAGACATGTACTTTTTTACACGTGTCTGTAAAAAAATTTTGAGATTTAAGAGGTGAAACAGCCCCTCAAAGTTAAAATTAGATATACGTACTTTATAGCTGTATATTTAGATTTTCCGAAAATCTAATATTTTTCAAAATATCCTCAAGATCCGCGGTTGACCGACATTTGGCCTGTTCTCATTTATATTTGACAATCAAATATAAGCGTTAGCTTTGAGGGGTTGTTTTATCCCTCAAACCTTAAAATGGGCATATATAAAAAATACGTGTCTCTTCGATTTTTGTGTTTAACAATATACCAATTTCAAGGAGAATTAAATTGGTTCCGAACAGTTGTGACATGCCCCTTGTCAATATTAAACTTACTGAAACCAAGCGAGTATTGTTCCGCGTTACACATGAAAAGGTATGTGCGTGCGCGTTTGCGTGTATGTGTATGTGCGTGCGCGTACGCACATACGTGTGCATACGCGTTTGTGTGCGTGTGTATGTGTGTACATGCGTAACTTTGTGTCCTGCAATTTTGGATCGATCTGTCTGCCTACCTCTTTCTCGGTTGTGTGTAGTGATTTTGTACTCAATTACTCGTTCTTTCTCCCTCGTCTCTCTATTCTTTATCTCGTGCCGGTGCCTGATGCAACCAGGAGGGGACCGCTTTAACGAAGCCTTTAAAGCGAACGTAGGCGTAAAAGAGAGACGGATACGTATTCTGAACGTCATCGGAGACGTAATCCGCGATTGGCGTCGTCGACGAAATTTCGCACGCGTAGCAATGCTTGAAATGAAAGTATCTTTCGTAGTAATCTCGATAGTCGTAAAATCATTCAATATGGATGTCCTGTGATGTAAATATTGTAAACTAAACGTATAAATATATGCGATTGCACACGTTGAACAAAAGGATGGCCTTTGTTTTGTCTCTTGACCGTCACGACCATCTCCCTCCAGATATCTTCCGCGCGATACTCCTAATTGCATTGTCTGTATAAAGCGTCTGTAACCGGAGAAGCGGATAATTAAAGGATAATAACTGCGACGGTTAACAATAAAAGGCGTTTTATTAATAACAGTACGGTTTATAATATTGCAGCGACAAATATGCGATATCAAGTTCCCGTGTCTCCACGCTTCTCTTTCTCTCCTTCACAATATTTCTATATCTACCTATAGAAGACATATGTACAAAAGCTACAATTCGCTCTATATACAATTTCGTACTATAGGTTAAATATCTACGTCGAAGATTCGAAAGACGAACGCGACAATTTAGAGTTGCGTTTTTCTTTCTCCTTCTCGCATCGTCTAAAAGATTCTATTCATCATCGCAAGTAAATGCAAATTGTTACAAGTTCGGAATAAATAAGCTTAATCTAACTTTAAATATGAAAAACTTGTACCTTTCATACGTAAAAATTTTTCATATATAAACATATATAAACATATATAATTATGTATCAAATATGTCCGTACATAAAATTTTTCATATATAATTATATATAATCATATATAAATCTATATATAGAAAAGTTATATATGATTATATATTAGCAATTTTATGTATGGACATATTTGATACATAATTATATATGCTTATATATGTGTTTATATATATTTATATACGTTTATATATGTTTATACATGTTTATATATGTTTATATATGAAAAATTTTTTACATCGTGTTATTGTACTAACAATAAACGCGCGCTTATATTTTACATCTCCTCGGGTTATATGTACAAATTCATCTTAAAAATTCCTTCGTATATAATTGTTAATTCTTCGCACTCGTAATAATTTGAAATCAGCGTATCAAAATCAGTTCGTAATTTTTTGACTTGATTTTTTGTGCACATCAAAGAAGAAAAAAATGGACATAAGTTTTAGGTTTTGCAAGACTTTTTTTTGTCACGATTTTTTGTATGTATCTCCTATAATTATATAATCTTACGGCAACTGAAAGCACGAGTGCAAAGGGTTAATATCAATGGCTTCGTGGAAACATTCACATTGGATTATCCTACTGGATGGCAGAATTGGGCCTGCAAATGGTTCGGTGTCGTCGGCGTGAGCGGAGTCAAAGGTGTGAGGGGCGTTAACGGGCTACCTGGACTCTCGCTACCGGCATTGCTGACCTGATAACCGCCGAGATAAGCGCCGACCACGTTAATCCCACTGGGATACAGGTCGCCCGGATGATGGTGCATCGGCGGCGAATGATGCACTGCAAGCACACGAAAACAGGCGTTTTGAATCGCGAAAGGATACTCCCCGCGAGAGCGTCACAACGGGTGCTTACTCTGAGTCTTGATCTTGCCGCTGTGCTTCTTCTGCCTCGCCCTGGAATTCTGGAACCAAACCTGCGTGACCCTCTTGCTGAGACCGGTCACCTGGGCTATCCTCTCGAGGTCTTGCCCGTCGGGGTTGCTGTCCATCTGGAAGTTGGCCTGCAAGACCGCGAGTTGTTCCTCGGTGAAGGTCGTCCTCACGCGCTTCGTCTTGCTGCCCTTGCCACCGTGCTCGGAGTCGCAATCCTCCGACGAGGAGGTGTTATTACCCTCGACTGCGTCTAGATAATGGGCCTTGCAGAGCAGCCGGGAGTCTAGGAGGGCGAACTGCTCGCCCGTGGAAAGTTGACGGGAACAGGCGTCGCAGGCGAAGCAGGCCAAATGGTAGACCCTGTCCTTAGCCCTCCTCACCCAGTCCCCGGCGCCCACGCTGCGCCCGCATTTTGCGCATTTCGCGCCGAATGTTCTGCAAAAACGCGAACGTCGGGGATTTCTCCCGTGTGAAAGCTGCACGTAACAAGTCGCCGTTAACTTTCGAACGCGCGCGAGCGTTAAAAAAGTTAATCGACGCGCGTAATCAATGACAAAGGGAGTCGACTCGGCCGATCGGCATACCGGCGTACCGCCCATTTATCACCCACTTACCGTCATTCATCATTCATCGATTCGCGCGTGAGTCTCTCTTTTTGGACGAGGCGTGCGGCCACGAATGGACACGGTTAATAAACGCGGCTCTCGCGGCGCGTATTGGATTTGGTCACTCGGACATAGACGAAAAACTATTTTTATCTTGCTGACGGCAGGTTCATCCGAGACCTCCGAGAGCGTGAGGACCTGGCGGCAGCCCTGTCCTCATTAACATACTACTCAGCCGCTCGATGTCCTTCCGACGAGGTATCGGAGCTTCCCCGGTTTAAGGATCGGTATCGCGATTCGAGGAGTAGATTACGTCGAGATTATTTCGATGTCTCAGTCGTGCGGCTTCCGATCCCTATACAAATGGCTCGGTCTCTTTGAATCCATGCCGACGAGAGGCGAGCAGAGGATCTAGCGCTAGAGAACTCGGGAAAAGAAACCGAAGAAAGCTACGAAGAAATAATTATTGGGGGTAGCGATCGAACAGTGCGAAGAAAACTAAAACGTGAAATTTAGCGGAGGTCATGCCACGCATACGGGAGCATACGCAAAAAAAGAAAAGAAGACGGAACGGGAAGAAGGGAGAACGAAGCGAAGGAAAAGAAAAAGGATCGATAAGAAATACAGACATATAGGAAAGAAGGAAAGAAAAAGGAAGAGAAGGAGAAAAACGAAAGGAGAAGCAAGAGGAAGAGCATAGGGACGAAGCAGAAGAAGAAGTAGAAGAATGCATCAACGACCGATCGACCACGGCGTTATTGTATGGAAAAATATGGTAAGCTCATGGAGGGATTAGTCTTCGCGTCTGCATAGTCATCGTCGCATGACGCGATGTTTTCGGGGGGATATTATTGGTTATGGTGATCGCGCAGAGGGCACGCCTAGGAGCTAGTTCGTACCGATCATGAACGCTCTACGATCCACCCTTTTTTGACCGTCTACCTTCTGCAACGTTGAAATAACGAGGAGTATCCCGATTATTTCGATGACCAAAATTAGCTTCTATCTATATAGTTCCTCTCGAGGAACCCTTCCTAATCCCGCAAGACGCGAGTCTCATGAGGTTTCCCCGACATGGAGATCTTCCACCGTGAAAACGTGGATCTGTTGCCGTCCGACGAGTGTCGCTTCAGGTAAATAGTAGCGCCCGTCTATCCCTTTACGGTTTCGTACCCCAGAAGAGCGAGAAGACTTAACGCATCGAGGAGGGCAGAGGGCGACGAGGGGAATCCCGTGTATCCGGCGGCGGCGAGAGAACTGGTATTGGGTATCTATAAATCTTCAGGGCTGTACGCGCGCGTCGGCTACCAAACGGCCCCGCCCTAATTTATTCATTTGTTCTTCCACATAGGCGGGCCCTATAAGTCAACGGGGGATTAAGTTGGGCGCTCGCCGGAGCACGAGACGCCGCGAGAGCATGATCGAACCCCGCCGGCATGCGGATCGCGCGAGGCGAAGTACGAATCGACGGTCCAAGTTAATTGCATTGTCTCGGTAGCAACTTGGAACGAACAGCTCGTCATAATTTACGCGGCGATCCTTGTGTATATATCTCTGGTGAACGACACCGAGGATGAGAAGAACGCCAATCTGTAATGTTATCGCACTAATATATATCGTTATTCAGTCCCATGGACGTTTGGTCAACTCAAAGAACCGCGATTATTTCGCTTCGTTTCGAGTGTCCCGGCACCCGCGAGGTATGCGGGCCTTAAGTGCCGGCGAGGTGGAAAAGATAACGCCGCGATTATCGGCGACAGGTGGTCCCGACATGCGAGTCGCTTCTGCGTTGACCACACCGAATTGCGAAAACCGGAATCTCGCGGCGAGGGAAACCGCTAATAGAGCGATTTTTGCCGCGTGCAGCTACGAATCACTTCGACGTCCGAGCTCTTCTTTTTTTCGGCCGAAACGTACGAAAGCGACGAAAGCGGGGAAAGGATTGGGGGCCCTGGGCGTCGAGGGATAGGGGCGCGCGGGCCCCGGGGTCGGGTGAATATTTATTAATTTCAAAGACCACTCTATCTCTCTCTCTCTCTCTCTCTCTCTCTCTCTCTCTCTCTCTCTCTCTCTCTCTCTCTCTCTCTCTCTCTCTCTCTCTCTCTCTCTTCGCTCCCTCGCTCGCCTGAAGAAAAGAAGCACCGCGCGGCTCGCACTCGGATGAAGGCGGGAAGAAGGAACGGTTCGAGGATCGCAGCTGGCTTCGGTGCCTTACGAGGCGAATTCCTCAGTCCTCCGGAACACTGACACTAGGCAGTCCCATCTCGAGTGACTCGGCACCCACATACACGTACGCGTATATTTGGTATACGGAATCACGAAGCGCGAAGTAACCCGCTTTCGGGACATTGATAAATTAATGATAGCCGGGCGATATTCCTTCCCCAGCTATATCGTACCATCCTAGCGTGTTATTTTTCGTATCGTCAGACCTTTCGAGCCCTCTCTTTTCCCCCCCCCTCTCCCTCCTTCTCTCCCTCTCTATCTGTCGCCCGAACAGAACTCGAGGAATCCTTCGCGAGTATCGCGTAACGAAAGATACGTCTAAGGTATATAAACGGATTACGCGCGTCTTAGGGTAGGGCAAAAATGACGCGGGGAGGTACAGAGGCGTAAAAGCCGAAGCGAGAGGTTCGCGCGAAAGAGAGCCAGGACGGAGTATTTATTTTTTTCCGCGTTCGCCGCGCGCGCGAGACAGTGAGACGTCGAGACGTCAACGTGACTCGCAGCTCGTGCTGTGCGTGAGCATGCGTGATACACGAATGCACGGTGACGTGAATAGCCGGCTATACGTGAGGTCCGCGCGGGAAGAGCGGCACGGGTGAGGGGGGGGCGAGGGGGAGGGGGAGGGGGGCAGAGGAAGAAGAAGACGAGGAGAGGCAGACTACATTGGAAGACATTAATCACCCAATGGCGACTCTCGCGAGCGCGCATCTCGGACACCCAATACGCGCGCTTATGGATGTCTATCGATGTAGAAATACCATGTCCGTATACCCAACACGCGCGGACGGAGCCACGTGACTCGGGGAGATGGTTCGCGCGATCGACGATTCAGCCCGTGCCTGTTTCGCGCGAAGAACAAAGGATCCTTAACGGGTCAACGGCGCGGAACCGAATATTTCGATAATACCGATCGCCGTCGACGAGGAGCGGGATCGAACGGATTCGAGTGGACACTCGAGCTCTTCGTGCGACAATTCCTCCTAGACGGGCGGCGGAAACGGGAGCGGGGGGGGGGGCGGAGGGAGGTCCTGGCAGCCACGGTAGCCGAGTCGCGTCCTCTTAAGCCCGGCTTTAAGGTCGACTCGATCTCGAATCGCGTCAGCGGGGCGTCCGCGTAAGTTGCCCTCGTCGAAGCGGGATATTACCGGGCTCATCGATAACGTTCAGTAATCCTTTCCTCCCCCCTTCCTCTCCGCCAACTCGCGATAGCAACACACGGAATGCGGATCCGTGCACGGGGGACAGGTTGACCCCCTTCCTCCCCGCTTCCTGCAGATCGCGGAATGGACGGTCCGTCGAATAAGGTACGAAGCAACGTCCGCGTGTCTAGAGTCCGGGATGGATTTCCGGGACGGCGGATTCCGGCCGCGGATTCTAAACCGCTCGCCGCGAACGCGACTCTCCGACGGCCGGCCGAGAGGCGCCGCAGAGGGACGGGGGCAAATTCGGCATGCAAATGTTTGCACTTACAGGGTGTAATCGTGCCTGCAGTAGAGCCGCATGCCGCGCAGGAAGCACGAGTGCTGGTCGTGCAGGGGCCTCGCACAGGCGCAACACTTTAGGCATCTGGAGTGCCAAGTACGGCCCCCTACGCAGAGGACGGTGCGCTCGCGTACGCTCTCTCCGCAGCCGCCGCAGTCCATCTCCGTGGCATCGTATCCGTTATCGCCGCCGCTCTTTTTCGCGACGGCGAGGTTGTTGTTATTATTATTGTTGTTGTTGTTGTTGTTGTTGTTGTTGTTGTTGTTATTGGCGGTGGTGGTCTCCGCGCATTCGGACTCTGTTTCCATTTCGGTCTGCAACAATATGAAACCGTGTATAATAAGTAATGGGAATAATGCACCGAAAAAACGATAAGATTGCCACAACCACAATAATAGTAATATTTGGTACAGCCACGTCCTGTGGTTGTCACATTCACATTGTTTTGTGTAGTGCATCTATATATGTTTGTCTCAACATTCACTATGTTTGCTGTACCAAATGCATATAGTTGCCTTCACATTAATGTGAATGTGACAACCACAGGACGTGGCTGTACCAAATGTTACTATTATTGTGTGGTTGTGGCAACCTTATCGTGTTTTCCGTGTGAAATTTTAAAAGAATTATTGTAGGATATTTCAAAGGATATACGATGACCGATCTTTGATTAAATTTGTACATTTTGATCGAATATTACTTGTCAGTGGACAAACAGTGAGCGCCTCGCCACCGGTCAGGTTCACAATAGCTGCTTTCCTTTTACATTAAAGTGAGACTGAGCCACTCAGTTATATGAGTATTTCATACTCAGATAATAACGTCATTTCTCAGTGAGTAAAAGGAACGTGCAAGTGAAAAAATATTAAAAAATGAGAAAATTATTTACAATATTTATGAATTTATTTATAATTATTTTTTGTCATTTCGTACTTACCTGATTATTTTATTGACACATTTAAAACGTTACTTTTAATGTGAGTTTCATTCACTCACTAAAGCACAAGGTCTCCAGCTTGTGCAGATTGTTGGTAAAGACTCAGTTAAATTTCAGTTGCCTGCGTCAAAAGGAACGTGCATTTAACTGAGTGATTACGTCACAAGTGAGATTTATCTGAGTTTTCGTATAAAAGGAAAGCAGCTAATATATGGCTGCGTTCAGCAGAAAAAACAGCTTTGCAACTGTTGTAAAATTCTTTAATATGATTGGTTCTTGCCCTTGGTTCCTCCTGGATCTAAGTGTATAAACCAATCATGTTAAAGAATTTTACAACTGTTGCAAAGCTGTTTTTTCTGCTGAACGCAGCCATTGTATATGTGAAGTTGCTTTTCCTGATGTTGCGCGCGAGAGGACAGGTTTTCCCGAGCGGTAATTAACGAGATAATATGGTTTGCGGTTTACCGCGAGTCAATCGCGAAACGAGAGAAAGTTGGTTCGCGAAAGATGTAAAAGATGCGAAGCCGATATGAGACGAGTTCCCGAGTCGGTAAGAGACATCCGACTCCGGCCAGGGGGACTCCGAATCTGCCGATTAATGCTCGGCAAAGTGAAATAATGGACGATCCGCCGCTTCGGGGGCCGCCAGGATGCGCCGAGTGATAAATGATCCCTCGTGCCTCGACGACGCATAATCGTGTATACGCAAATCCACAGGATTGCTAGCGCGCGCGCGATGGTCTAATTATCCGCGAGTTCGTGCCGGCGCAATCTTGAAGCAAGAGATCCCAAAACTGGCGCCAGGTTTTATTGGGGAAATTCTTCATCGTACGATTCCACGTTCGATCTTATCAAAAACGACGCCACGAGATGCGAGGCGCGTTATCTCGAGCCGGCTATTAGAACTACGCGGACGTCGGCGATTAATAACGATCCGTTAATATCATCCACGTCGGCGATACTCTTTTTTTCCGCTGTCGATGCCGGGCCGACGGCGACGGGCCCGGCTCATTGTACGATGCGTCGCCGAAGATAAACGCGAAGATACCGTCTATCAGATCCGCGCGCGGATTTCTTTTTCGCCGTGCCCCGTCACGGCACGCGCGCACGCCGCGCCGGATCGTATGCAGATCGTACGTGATACCCCGATAATATTAATTGGCACGCGAGCAACGCACAAGGGTTATTGTTCGCCCCGGGAGGTGTACGATGAGTTAATTACCTCGAGCGACCGGCGCGCTTATTCGCGCGTTCTCCGCTCTCGCGCGGTTCCTTCGCCAACATGCGGGGAACGTGGGACGCCGAGATGAGCGATACTTTTGAATTATCGGGAGGATGAAGAATATTAAGCAGTATCAGTTGGCTTCCGTCCGTAATGGTAGCGTGTGGCCATTTCGGTTACAAAAATTTTTTTTAAGTTTCTGTGGAAACTAACCCGTCTTTTGTATTTCTACATTCTTTGGCTGCGTTCAGCAGAAAAAGCAGCTTTGCAACTGTTGTAAAATTCTTTAATATGATTGGTTCTTGCCCTTGGTTCCTCCTGGATCTAAGAATATAAACCAATCATATTAAAGAATTTTATACAACTGTTGCAAAGCTGCTTTTTCTGCTGAACGCAGCCTTTGTATAGGCGTCCGCAGGGGGAGGGGGCAAGAGGGGGCATTTGCCGCCCCTCCCCCGGAATCCGCAAAAAATTAAGCATTTGCTCTGTCTTTGACTAAAGGAAAGACAAAATTGTGTTAACCTTGCCGATCTCTGCCCTAATCCATAGGATTATAATTTCAAAAGGTGTATAAATTTCAAAAGGTGTATAAATTTCAAATTATAAGTATCCCACATAGCACAAAGCTCCGATTAAGCTCCCAGGGAGTTCATTTTGCTGAGCTCTCGGATAGCTTAAAAAATTCGAGAAAACAAGCTGCCAGGAAGTTCATATTTTTGAGCTTTCGGGGAGCTTATAAAATTCGACAAAATAAGCTCCCACAGAGTATTTCACTGAGCTGGATATCTTAGTACGTGGCATCGCCGCCAGATGGACGCGGTGGTGTCTATTTTCTCGTAAGTAAAAACCACACAGGAAGGAATAAAAGACGCAGCATTATGAGATTATTCACTCATGTTCTAATAATATGATTCTTTAAAGGAGAGTCCCCAAAAGTGGATTCCAAGATGAGAGTAAAGAGATGTTACTTTGAAAGTATAATTGTATAATTAAAACGACGAAAAATATTAAAGTCGAATAAAAGAAATAAAACAAGGATAGGTATCGATAACAATAATATATCTTACGATATTTCTAAAGTTTACCTGAAACTCGCAGGGAGCTCTTAAAACATGATTTCTGAACTCCCTGCGAGCTTAAATGGAGCTCCCAGGGAGCTCTCAAAAGCGGACATAGGAGTTCCCGGGGAGCTCCGTGCGAGTTCTTTTGAAGTTCAAATTAAGCTTATGAAAAATTTTATGAGCTCCTCAGGAGTTCCCCGGGAGCTCCCCGTGCTATGTGGGATTCTAATTCTGGAAGTAATATTTTGAATCATGCCCCCCCTTCTGGAAAAAATCCTACGGACGCCCTTGCTTTGTATTATTTCCTTATATTACCGTAAGAGAGAGTGATATTGAATACTGGTCTCCATTACTGGTCGTTTTGACTCCAGTAATGGAGACGAGTGCCATTTAATTAGGAGAAAGAAGAAGAAGAAAAAGAGGGGAGATGGCGAACCACCTCTCGCGTACGCGAGAACGTCGCGGGAAAAACGAGAAAATCCCATGTCGCGGCTGTCAGACATCTGGGAAGCTGACGCGACGGCCAATTTCGAGGATCCTTCCGCTTCCCCCCTTCGTCCGCAACCCCGTCACGTTGGAACTCCGTTCCACGGTTCTACACGCGGGACCGGTGTAATCATTTCATGTGCACAACCGGACAGCTATTGATTTATGACTCGCCCGAAGGCGAAGCTGAACTTCCCAGTCGTGATTTATGCCTCGTGGCTTTTCTCTGTCTTCTCTCGCGTGTGTGGAAACCACCTTCGCGTATCGCATACCGCGCGCCGAGTCGCGATACCTCGATTTATTAGTATCGTCGCACCGGTCGCGATGAGTTTTAAGTGTCGTGCAAGGAGCCCTCGAAGGGAAGCGCTTCCACTCGCGGGATGGGTGGCTGAGGATGGAAAAATCGTCGAAACGAGTTATACGAATGGCGGAAGAGCAAGGCGCCCGTATGGACGTCCAAATGAATGTCTAACGTTGATCAAGATGGATTTATGCTAATTCCAGGCGTTCGAATTAACGCGTGAATGAGCGTGCACAATGTACAAATTAACGGAAATAAATAGTGGCTTAAGGAGAAAAGGGAATGACGCGTTACACGCAATTCTCCGGGGTGTTAATGAACGAGCAACGGCACGGCGCCGCTTGTTGTTAAATAAGGATGTCGTATACACCTTTGGAATCCTGTCGGTGGAATAGGCTTGACCGTGGGACTTCACCGTACCTGCCCAAATTTATGATCGGTCGACCAAAACCCGAGCCAATCCTGGCACTCCAACAGGTAATTCTTATAGTAGTCTGGAATCCAGTCTGGTTTCTCCTAAAAGCGTCCGTTTAACTTAGGTAGCAAATAAAAAAATGAGACGCGAGTTGCATAAAGGAGATTTTTATCAACTGTAGGTGACTATTTTAGAAGCGACGAAAGAAGCTTTATTTTGTACGGCTTGGGCACACCATTTGTGTGAATATTATACTATATATGTTTTTTGTGCGGACAATGACCACTGCCGGTGGGATAATTGATGATGATGGTCCGCATTAAAAGCCGTATGGGATTCTGGCATTTTGGAAGATCCAGTGCCATTAAAGGAAGAAGAAAAAGAAGATCCATGTAGATTTTCAGAAGTGGACTGTCTCGCCGTACCGGCGCGGGCGCGGCGGCTAGACAAGCAGCTAGACAAGCTAGACAAACGACGGAGAATCACAAGAAGACAATCGTTCTGGCGCGAATATCCTGTATTTCGTTATCGAGCAACAAAGAGTCCTAGTTTCAAGTTCATCTTTCCTTTGTCTTGGTCCACATAATGTAATTTAAATTAAAATAGACACGCAATCAAACTTAACGAATCGATTCGCCGTTTGTAAATTATCAACGTCCACGTATACAAACGCGTAGCTCGCACCACATGTGTGCCCTCCCTCTTTCTTCTGCCTCCGTTAAAGAAAAGATTAAGATCTGTCAAATATTCTCCCACGCAAATCCGAACTGACGAGTTCCCATTTTCGTGTCCGTTGTTCGTTTTGGAGCGCGCTTTCTGCAATCAGCGGACGAGCGAGAAAGAGTAATAGGCACCATTTTTTATTCGTCAACGAGCCGGGGCGGTGGATGTAGATGAGCTGACAAAATGAGAAATGTGGAGGAGGCGAAGCCGGGCCCAGACGCGCGGACCTCGGGACTGTCGGACTACCGGATACATCGGCGAGCTACCGGACGTCCTTCCTGTGGTCTCGCAATTTCGATGTTACTGCCTAATCAACCGAAAGATTAATCCAGCGAATAAAACAACACTCCTAGATTCAAGCTAACGCTGTTTTTCTTTAACAATATTTTCTTTTACGAATCGTTTGTTTTTCAAGAATCTTGAAAAATGATAGGAACGGAAGAAATACGACGCATTTATAGCCCGCATGCGTAGACCTGTCACTTACGCGTCGAATTGTTCAAAGGCGAGAGAACCTACCTTCATAATTACACCGCGGCGATTAATCCAGACGCGATTACGTGCTTCTTCTTTTCTTCATTTCGACCGCCGGAAGTGCAGTACCAGCCCACGTATTATTCGCGCGATCTCTCCTCACCCCCTCCTTCGCATATACTATGGAGTCCGCGAACCAAGTTCTCCACCAATCTATCCCACAGATTCGTGCCGCGACTTGGCTCGCCCGGCCCGATCATCCGTCATTCGTTTACGCAGATGCGAGAACCGCGGCTTTGGCAAAGAATCGAACGACACCCTACCCCGGTCGGTGCTAAGAGAAGACTGACATACTCGATTCTGCCCCTACCATACTGCTCGGTGGGCGCAGGGATGGGCGATGGAAGTGCAGTGCGTGGGGATGGTCCGGCACTCGCACACTCGCACACACGTGCCCGACACTCGCGCGTTAATGACAGCCGGGCTATCTACCATAAGAGTGCACTTCCAAACGAGAAATATTGTCCATTACGCCCCGTAATCGAAATCCTAGATCGACGTCGCAATAGCGACGAGTTGATATCTCGCTGCTTGCCGCGGTAGATACAGGAAAAAAGCGATGTCGGGATGCGGTATCTCGCGCGAAGCGAAAGAGAGAGACTGTCGAAGCTATCGTACCACTGATGCGACAACACGCAACTCACGGGCTCGCGCTACGTACGTGTCGGGCACGAGGGGGGCCGCGAGACAGATAGGTGGTGATAATAGGTGGCAGAGGTGGAGAGGATCGGAGCTCCCCGGCCAGAACGTGGGGTGAATGCTGGTCGGATAAGCTCCGCCCATGGTGCCGCCCACAGTTCCCTCAGCCTGGAGCGGGGCACACGTTCACGGGAACCGGGTGACGCGTGTGAGTAGACGTGGGGTGCATGCTCCTGCGGCGTTAGACGGTGGGTCGCGTCGTCGCGGAGCTGGGGTACCTTATTGTCGGCAGCCAAACTGCCGAATGGAATTTCAGCGGTGATTCGCAAACTCCCAGCTCCCGAGTCTTCGCGCAAACTTCGTTTGCGAGTCGCAGGGGCACATCCGATATCGCACCGCACCCCCGATGTAGGGGTATGCGTGCGCCCGTGCGTTCGCGTTTGCCGAGAACCACCGCGAAAATATCCTTCGTGTGCTACGCTCTACACTCCAAAATCTCCGTGGCGACATCGCGTCTCGTCCCGTCTCGTCTTCTCAGAAAATTAGATATTTCATCCCGACTTTTCATCCCCTCCACGTCGGACGAGACGAGAATGGAGGAACGTTTAATATAATTTTATGTTAATTACGTATCAAGGATACGAAATGGATTCCCTTCTTTCGTCCGGATAAATATGAGTTTTCGAGGAAGTTCGAGCACCTGTTTGTATTTTCACCGCGCCGAAGCCCGGGCCGTAAATCATCCCCGAATAGACCGGCGGCTTTTATCACCCGCTATCCCTCCCCGCCTATACTATTTCTATCTCTCTACATGCGCTTAGCATCACCATACGCACACAGGCGCAACGCGATATGTTATATATTCACGATCCTGTTCGGCTTGGCTGCGTATCCACGCCTAAAATGAATATGAATTTCTCGCGTTGTGGAAAACTGTCAAGTGGCTTTTCGGTTCTGTCGCCTGTGTGTTTTATTGCCGGGTGACCGGTGATCCGTGAAATGTCTTCGCTTCTTAAACATTCGACTCCTCTCCGGGAAAATAAACGATCGATAAACCGTCGTGCTATCGAACGGATTGCGTCCCGCAGCCGTATTAATCATTATGTAATTTTACCGGGATATCGTTGTCAGATGCGTATCTAGGGTATGGC
>NJRQ01000460.1:114354-128713 GCA_003063805.1 Aphaenogaster ashmeadi
TATATCCCATATGACTCGAGGATAGAATTCTATGATACTTCCTATTTGTGTATTTACCGCAAAAATTCGTATATAATAATTAGTATTCTATATACTAATACATTACAATTCGTGTGCACGGAACCATCCATTGTGCATTTCATATAATTTAAAAAACAGTAACGATTCGTTAGTTATTCAGTAACAGTAATAGTAATGAGTTATTTTGTAAGATTAGTAATCAGTTATTTATCAGAAAAAAGAACGATAATGAGTTATTTTTATAAAATAACTTTCCCAATCCTGTCAGATATTATACAGCAGATTCTAATACTGATAGGCGTGATTATTTGCTAAAACGTCACACAATATTTTGACCCCAATAGCCACTTTTTTATTCCTATTAACTGCCCCTCGCTCGCTCTCCGCATTTCACGCCGAGTTAGAGAGGCTTTTCGTTCTCTTGGAGTTTCCTAAAATTGCCTGGAGAAGAAGTCACGAAGTCGGGTGTAAGGCACCCATTATTATCATTAGAATGATCGTCCATCGAACCTGTCCGCGTTCGACATCAAGCTGGGATGTGCCACGAGACCCCGAGCACGGAACCCGTGACCCTATTGTCGCCCGGGTCCCCAGAGCTCTCGTAAAAGAATACAAATTTGAAAGCAGACTAGCGCGTCTCTCGCACCACTAACCCACCTGCTGTGCAAACAGCGGGAACGTTATAAAAATCCGGTTCGCTGCCTCTCAACCGAAGACGCGAGTGTTTAACAATGTTACTGTCTCGCCTCCGCGTTTACGTGGACCACACGAAACAGTTGCACAAGCGATAAGGATAAACTGTAACAGCGGCCTTGGCCTGATAAATCTTGGCAGTTTACCGTGAAACGTCGCGACGCGCTTCGATGTTTAACCCTTTGAATAAGTGGGTCTTTGCGCAAAAGGAGTCTCGCAATATTCTCGAAAATATCCAGATTTATCGTGTTTTTTTTTTCTTTCGATCGATTTTGAAGTTGACTCTCTTTTTCTTAAAGAAATTATCAGATCGCGAACAGTCTTGGAGCAGCGAGCGTTAAGATAGTACCTCCACGAAACGGTTTTTTAAAGAATTTGTTAAAACTTGGCGTACACATTATTAGATACGTTATCTAAATGTCTGTGCAATTTAAATAAGATTTACCGTTCCTAAGCCGAGATATTTACATTTAAAGTTGGCATGATTTACATGTAATTCATGCAGCAACGACACGTTTTTAATTCTACCGTCAAAACTACATTTAAGAATTAAATAAAAAACGAGAGAATGCTAAAGAGGGATTACACGAATATTCTGAAAAAATTGGATGATTTACCATCTAATTTTGAAGATATAGCCTTAAGAAGCATGACATTTTTTGCATTTTTGACATTTTTTTGACAATCCATCGATCGTCGTTCGTCCGCATACACAATAGCACAATAGCGCTTGAGGTTATCGTGGAGGTACCTTAAAGGAACCTCAGAATATCCTCGAAAATATCGAAATGCCAGATTCATCGTGCTTCTTTTTATTTAATCCGTCGATCAATTGTGAGATTGATTTTTTCTTAAAAAAAATTATTAGGCCGCGAATAGTCGCGAGCGATCGGAAGTCGCGTGTTTTACCACTAATTAAACTTCAGAAGTACGGATAAGAAGAAAATAATTCTGCGACATTTCGCAGATTTGAAATTCTCAGTTTGTGCTTCCGCGCGGCAGACGCGAGCGATTGCGACAGTAACGGAGAGCCGGCGCGACGGTCTCTCATCCTCTCCGTCCGCATCCTACATTCAGCCTCCTGCCCTGTGATCTCAGGGCGCCTGTGTTTCATCCCTCTTGAAGTTAGCTAACAGCAGGATCCTGCACAATATAGTCGTGATTGCAAATCCGCTCGTTATCGCCAAAACTGTGCTCGACCTTACGAAAACCAGCTCTCGTTCTGCGAACCCCCGCACCCCCGTCTTTCTCCCCCCCCCCCTCTTTCTCTCTCTATCCATCTATCATCTATCTTTCTTTCACAATATATGCCATCATTCGCCATTTCTTTAATGAAACAAAAATTTTCTTTTTGCATACAAATATTCATCGCCCATTTGACGTCGCGAGAAACATGCTTGAAAAACAAAAGGAAATTTAGTTTATTCTTGGTCAGAAATTCGAAAAATAGTTTCCGCGAAGACGCGCACTTCAAGAGGATTATAATTTGAATCTGTAATCGAAATATATAGTAAAAACACAGATTACACAGGACCACAAATTTTTTTTTAATTGACACAAACTAGACCACGTGTACTATACGTATTTTGGGTCGCTATGAAGTCGAATCCGTTGGCCGTTTTTGTCCACCACGTCTAAGTTTTTTGTAAATTGCAAAGAAATGTATTAAACCACTTGAAATTTTTAACCATAATCGACACAACAAATTCCTTTTAAGGGTTAAAAGTCCTAACAATGTGCTTAATTTTAATTGTAATAAAACTTCTCCGACATGCCACATACTGTAGTTATAATATGTCAAAATTCACTAAAATAGCCCTTTTTTGCAACTTTAACTGCAATTAACTCAAAATTGTGACGTGATAGAGCAATTTGGCCAGCGGCATTGTTTTTTGCGACCTAAAATCTATAAGAATCACCTACTCTGATCCCAGTTGATTTTCACAAATTTCTTTTTGTGGTCCTGTGTTATTTATCGCCGAGAAACAGCAACAGAATGGAATCGAATGATGCGCAATTAAAGGCGGCCTTACGTATCATGAGGTCGGCGGAGTTAAAAATTGCGAGATCCGAGCATATTTACTTACACACGAAAGGCGGAATGTGTGCGGCAGTGCAGGCCGAAACACACTTCTGTCAGCGAGGGCGATCAAATATTAACCGGCAAAACATTCCGATGATTGCACAGGTGCGAAAAGATCGATCTCCGAAATTATCGGCCCACAAAATTATCTCTGAACGTTATCGGCGAAATCATCGGAACGTGGCGAAGTTTTCGCGCAAAAATCAATCGAAAATTACGTTAAACTCGATCGATCGTGAATTTACGTGGCGCGAAACCTTTTCATACTCGCTCGTCGCCGCTTCCGATATGATTCTAAGATCGAGTTACGAGATCGCGCCACGAAGATCGCTATTCCTTTGGTTCTCGAGGACGGTCGACGACAAGGACCGCGGAACAATAACGAGTGAGTTTTGGTAGCGCATGCCGACGATTCCCGGCTCACCTGTAATAGCACAGGTCGTTTCGTCATCGAGCGGGAATGCCGTGGGTTCGATCTAAGCGACGCGTTCGATTCACGCTGCCTTCTCTCCCCGGAGGGGGACGATCAACCGACGACGCTACACGCGATTACGTCGGACGTTTTGTTGGTCTAGCACGGGGGATACCGAAAAAATAGCGACGACGAACGGATTAAGACTAACGCGCTTAGCCGCCGAACAAACACAGAATGCGTTTCTCTTCTCGTCGGTGTCCCTGAATTCTCTCTCACCCTCGCGCGGTTAAATACCGCGCGCGCGTCCCTCTCGGGCCGCGTGTACACGTACGTGGACGGTGTTTCCTACGGGTGGCGGGATTTCTTCATGGGAACGGATCGCTTCCGCCTCGCTCGCAGGTGCATCGGGGCCTAATAAAGCCGCTCCGATGATTCAGCGCGATGCGAGTCGGCTCGGCTCGGCTCGGCGCGCAGCGCGGCGCGGCTCGCGTACACGCCGATAATATTCGCGATAATTAGCGACGCGGGAGATGCGACGCCGATAAAATCGTCTTTCGTCGATTGTCGATTGTCAGTTTCCATCGTGGGATCGCTAGCTCTGAAAATCGAGTCATGCTCTGCGGGCAAACAATTTCTACGGGAAAACAATTTCTACATCCGTTCGCGTAGAACGCGATCCTCTTTTCGCCGAGCATCGAAGAATAGAAACTCGTTCCAGATATTGCGAATAGCTCGAACCCCGCGGATCGTAAAGGAGGTCGGAACGCCGCGCGCCTCGGGCGCGCTGTAATCGTATCATTGGCCCTCATCGCGGATGATCATCGATAAGATCACGGTCGACGTGCTCGCGTGGGATCGCTCGATCGGCCTGCGAGGCCGAAGTCACTGACGGTTTCAACGGGACGGCAAAGATCGCAGGACACCGCAGACAGGAGCGTGCGAGACCGATATTATATTATGTAATAGCGTAAGGCCACGTGTCGGCGTTCGAAGCCCCGGAATGAGATTCATTTGGTCCCACATCGCCCGGATTTCTCGATTACTGGGTGAGCACAGTGTTCACTCAAGAGAAAGAGAGAGAGAGAGTGAGAGGGGGGGGCGTCTCACCGAGAAACGCGCCGCTACACCGTAGCTAGCTACACGTGGGTTTCATCCCTCTCGAGTCAACGTTCAACAATGAACCGCACCCCGCGCATGCGATAGTACTGAGCCGTAATCCGATTATTCCTCTCGAATCAGCGAACACGGCCCGCCACGAGCCCACTTCCGCCTCTCGCGTCGACAGGGTCTCATATATCGTTGTTGATGCCAAAAGCGATGCACTGCCGTTGAATCCTTTTCTTCGTACGAAGTCAAAAGCGTGTATAATGGAAAAAGAAAAGAGAGAGAGAGAGGATGTTAAAAGGAGAAATAAAATGTACATATATACGAGGTATATCGGAACCCTTAAACACCGTGGTCTCCTTATTGAGTCATTTGCATGGAACGGGGATCGGCGATCACTTTGACCCGAACATGCTCTCGCCTCGTTTTCGCCTCGTGTCGTCGAGAGCCGCGGATAAGACCGCGGAGCGGCTGATCGCGCAATCTGAATTGGGACTTATACAGTGCGGGACTAGCCGAGAGGCCAACGAACAAAGAGGAGCGCGCACGTCGAATTAGTATTTAAAAATATGCGCGCCGATAGATGTGGTTTTCATGTCGCGCGCTCTCCGGTACCTCCCATAAATATGATAACGCCCTGGACGGAGATACGCGAGAATCTATAATTCTTAGCAGCCTCTCTTAAGGGCCCAATACGATACGTATCTGCGGACGGTAACGATAGCGATTGCCCTTTACTCGTAAAGGAACCGTGCTACGTCGACGATGGCGCGTTAAAAATTCATTAATCCAGATGGCGAATTCAGACGGAAACTCAAGCATTCTATCAATTATCAAGACCTCAATACTCTCCGGAAGTGTTGGTTATATTTGAAAACACGTGTATCGCGTGAATAGGGACCGACAAACTACACGACTCGAGGACCAAAATCGGCCCTCGTAATTATTATTATTATATTCTGAATTTCGTCAATAAAAAATTTTGTACAGAAATTTGTTTTCTTTCTTATTATATAAATAGCACGGTTGGGAAGTAACGCGTTACTTACAATGCCGTTACCGTTACCGTTACCTTGTTTTAGATTTGGCAACGATGTTATATTTTTTTATAACGGTAACGCCAGGGTTGGAGTTATTTTTGAAAAAGTGTTACTTCTTCCAATGAATGACGAGTAATAGTAACGAGTTACTTTTTTCAAAGAGTAACCCATACAGCACAGAAATTGCAGCAACGTCGCAGTAACATTGCAGCAACATAACAATACATAACAATATTGCCGAAATGTTGCTGCAATGTTACTGCGACGTTGCTGCAATTTCTGTGCTGTATGGGAATGAGTAACGGTAACGAGTTATTTTTCAAAAGTAACTTTCCCAACCCTGGCGTTACCGTTATCGTTATGAAAAAATATAATGGCATTATCAAATCGTTCTTTAAAAAAGGTAACGGTAATGGTAACGGCGTTACAAGCAACGCGTTCCTTCCTAACCCTGATAAATACCCACATAATATTGCCGACTTTGCTTGATAGTAAAATTTTGATCCGCAAAATATTTACTATCTGCCTTATCGAAAAAGTTTACCGATCTCTAGCTTGGAATAAAGAAAGGTCGATAGATTATGCCTGTTAAAATATCGTGCAGAATCGCTCGATTTACCTCGCCTCCTCAATCCTCTCCCGTATCAGCCGGCGGAAAAGTAAAATGGCCGTTGGCGTACATCGGCCGTGCTCTTGTTGATCGATAAAAGCGTCGCGACGCTGGGCGTGTCCGTTCCATGCCGCCTCCGCCAACGCCCCGCGAATCGTCGCGAATCTCCCGGAAATTTTACGGATAAGTGGCCTCGGCGAGAAGGCTGGATCCCGGCGCCAACAGGGTGCCTCTTCTCGAAGTGTCTGAAGAAAGGAAGACGTCGAGAGCCACGGTGAAGTTGACGTTTCGCAAAGTGTCACGTTAATCGTGTATCCCCCGTCGTCTACACGATGTCGTAGAGATACGAACGATCGAGTTAGTACACGGAAAGAACGGTTTTGCAGAAATATCTACAAATTTAACCAGATCTGAAAATAATTACGTTGGACCATTAAAATAACTACACTGAAAAAAATTCTTGGTAAACTTGTGAGATGCATTTAGTAATACTATTTCACCAAGCCGGCTTGGTGAAATAGTTTCAACTAAACGTATAATAAGTGTTACATAATTTAGTTGGCTCAACTAAACAAAATTTACTCTTTTATAATTATTACAAATGTTTATAATTATTACTAAATGTTTTGTTATTATTATTATATATAATCGGTAATAATAATCAAATACTTCAAAAAAAGTATTACTAAATGCATCTCACAAGTTTACCAATTTTTTTTTCAGTGTAGGTAGGACGCTTAAGTTGATTGTTAGAATGTCAAAACTTTTTGCAGCATTATCCTTATGCTTGAGCGTCCAACATTATTTTCAGATCTGGCTAAATTTTTAAATACTTCAGCAAAACCGTTCTTTGCATCGTACAATTAATCTCTTCTTCGTTCTTCAATTATTTCGCGAAGGGATTTCAGAAGGATTATAGATTAGTGTGCGATTCGTTGGCGTCTCGTTCCGGGTGGCGAAACGTCAGCTAAGGGTCGATTCTTTTGCGTCTATCCCGAGATAAATCGCACGGCGTCGGCACTTTCCGAAAAACGGATATTATTCTCCTTCGCCCGCATTTAATTTTATCTCCATTGAACCGATATTCGTAGATGTTACCCCCGTCTCAATGAAGCGATCTCTCTTCCTCCTCCGCCTCCTTTTCCTCCCGTCCCCGCCCCGCGTTCTCTTTATTTCTCTGTCAACGTAGCCGCGGAGACGCAGACGGCAGGATCCCGAACGAAGGAGCGTAAACGGATTAAGAGGGTCCTGTCGGATGACTAAGTTTTAGCCAGACCAGCGCCGGCGCCAAATCCAATTTGATCTTAACGTTAACTCGATCCCGCGTACGGTTACACGCTGAATTAACCGTCGTTGACAACCGTGAGCCGCTGGTCGATGGCTCAAAAGTATTCCTTACGGACCTAACGACGTGTGCCAACAAGTGGCGCACATATCGATACCGATCGTGTTAATGTCTGCAAATAACATTGAACTCGTAAAACGCGAGCGATCCGAAGCTGCGATCGACAATCGCGCCGTCAAGATTAATCAGGTTCTATTATCAGGAAAAGGTTTCGCACCAATCGCAATCGATTAAGACAATTTAAGGAAATCGCTTCCTGGCTGCACCGTCCGATTGTACCTTCGTTGTCTTCGCGAAACGAGGTCTCCTTCAGGACGATTATCGGCAAAGGGCGGTAGGCCTTCGGAGGACCCGGCAAAATTGGGGAGAGCAGGGGTGAATTCGGTCCGAGTCCGGGTCCGGTTTATCGAGCTGGAACAACAAGCGGCAATCAAGCATAACTCGATCATTTCATTCTTCCGTGCCTTCCTCCCTTCGTCGCCGCGTTACGACGGTACGCGACGCCCGCGAGATACACAGGCGCCGCACGTATACCAACCCGCAGCGGCCGAGGATTCACCCCCGCATCCTCCACGAAGAGAGGAGTGTCTCTCTCTCTCTCTCTCTCTCTTTTTCTCTTGTCAAGTCCCTCGTATCCCTCATTCTGGCGAAATCGAGAATTCCAAATCCCAAATCCCAAACATCTCCCGAGCGGAGCGCGGTACACGCGAGCGGAATATTTTTCGGGAGGTTGCGACTGGAAGGGTCGTTATTGAAGACGCTGCAGCTCGTCGGATGCCGGCGCTGTCGCACAAAGACCGAGATAACAATTCTCGCGGCACTTGTTGGCGATACAAGCCTGTGTGGGTGCGCACACATGTAGGTATGTCGTATTTGAGTATTACACAGGTTTGCTTGGCGTCCGTCTTGTCCGCGTTCGCTAAATATGCACCCTCGACTGGGTCGGGCGATTGATCAATTTTGGAGAGTATACATTGGGTGCGGGTGGACTAACGGAGAAAAGTGCACAGCCTCGTAATTTCCGAAAAGACAACTGCAGTCATCCATGGTGATTACAAGTGGCGTTAGGATCGTTGATTCTTGAAAGGCCAGCCCCTGTATTCTGTAACTCGTTATGCCGTCGTTACGTGCTCATAACGACAGTTGCGCAGCTTTTTTACATGGTAAGAGAGCTGCGCAATTGTCGTTATGAGCACGTAACGACGGTATAACGAGTTACAGAATCGCACTACAGGGAGAGATTCAATTCGAAGCTTCCGTTTAGATATTAACACTTTCGCAGTCGGCAATTTTTTCAAAAACCTGGAAACAATAAACAAACACAATAAACTTAAATCTATAGCTAATTGCTGCAGAGCTCTGTCATTAAAATAAGATTAAAGACTATAAAACTTGCTTTAAAATATCGTATTTGTAACTACTTGTTGTTTGAAATTGAGAGAAATTTATCTGTTACAGATCCAAACAGAGAAAATGTCAAATTATGGAGAATGTTAAAATTTATTATATATATTTTTGAAAAAATTAATTGAACTATTACGTCAACAGTAACCTGCTACAGTTTATAAAAATACATATTACTACATACTTCAGTGGCTGCAAATGTATTAAGTATTTCATCCGTTTACGATAGAACTCTCACAGATTCTGTTCCATTGATTTCTATTTCTCCTATCGCTCCTTTTCTTTATAATCTTTTCCTTTACAATACTTGGTTACATTTCTCGATTACGTGACATTCCGAATTACTTCTGTTCCGCGCTGCTCCGAAACTTCTCTAATCCTCGCATATCCGCGCGACGTTAAATGAACTATCGACGATCGAGTTAGGTGGATACCGAATGACCTCGGGCTTAGGATCCGCCACGATTCTCCTTTTACACGGTTCCCTCGCACCATGCAATATTATTCGGTCCACTTGTCGGCACCCCTCGGTCGGGGCCCTGCTGCCCCTATGCGAGCTTCTCCCCGCGGCCGCCCCTCGTAATCCTGTTACCGACTTCCACGCACCTACGCATTCGCGTACCCGCGCGAGTGTCCCTGCTCCCTCACGCTTTGTGCACGAAAAAATAGCGTACCCTTGCAAACGCGAACTCCGCTCGATGTGTATTCATGAAACGAATCGACGGGGCGACAAAGAACGACGACTCTTCCGTTGAAACTGAAGATCTTCAAAGATCAAGAGTATATAATTCGCGCCGCACAGACGACTCATTTCGGTAATCATCTGCCCGCTTTCGAAACTGCGGTAATGACGAGACAATTGATAGACTATCGAATACGACCTAAAAAAAATTCGGAGAGATACGCGGGCGTGCGTTAATCAAACCACGATCGGCGCGAGGCATCAAAGGGCGTCCGATCGAATTGGAAATTCATTGCATGCAAATCACAAGGAGAGAAATTTATTTCCTCCTTTATATCCGTGCGATCCCTCCGCTTCTCAATCGTTTCTTTCCCTGCCTCTCTCCCTCCCTTCCTCCCTCCCGCCCTTCTTCCCTCCCTCCCTCCGTCCTTCCTTCCTTCCTTCCTGTCAAACCGAGCTCGTAGCCGCAAATTAGCTGCTCACGCGGCGGCTAAAAGAAAATTAAAAGAGGGTCCCCGCCTCCCGGCAACCCCTTCCTTCCCTGCCTCTGCCCTCGTTCTCCCTTGTTTTTAGCGTCCCGAGAGGCGCGGCTTCCTCCTCGCGAAATTTCAGGATCTGACCACCATTTTTGCGTTGCACGGCTGCCATGCTCGAGACGTGAGTACACGGAAAGAACGGTTTTGCTGAAGTATCTAATAAAAATTTAGCTAGATCTAAAAATAATCATGTTGGACCATCAAAATAATTATGTAGGATGCTCAAGCATGATGATAAAAAAAGTTTTGACCTTCTAGCAAAGAGCTTGAGCGTCCTAGAGAATTATTTTGATGGTCCGACAGAATTATTTTCAGATCTGTATCTGGCTAAATTTGTAGATACTTCAGCAAAATCGTTCTTTCCATGTAAGAATCAAATGCGCGCGACAAATTTACAATGTCGAACACCCCTTGGATAATTCTGAATATCAAGACTTAGCGAGGTAACGCCATGCGCTGTACGCTCGATGATTCATCATGATCGTCCTCGATCCGCCGTGACGTGCGACAACACACGCATAATCCGCGCGAAACATAATAATTATACAAAGTAATAATTATACAAAGAACTCCCCGCAACGATAATCTTCCCTTATCGTGATCGAAGCATGTGTTAATTATGCGTGTAGTATGACGGCGCATGCATGAAGTCGCCAATGACGCCAATGCCTAATTAAGTAACGCGAGCGACATGGAAGAAAAATAAAATCGAATGAAATGACGGTCCGATGAATGATCGATTGTCCGCTATCGAAGGACTCGCGTAGTGGTTTACTTAATATGCGAGTCGACGTGTCAAAGCTATGCGGGAACGCAATACGCTCAACAACATATATCTGGACCAAGCATTCTCTCTACGACACATTCTATCTTAGGATAAGAAGATAACGGTCTATTCGCTGTCAATGATTTTATAGATGTCAAGCTCTATAGAAGAACGAGAGAGAATGAGATAGATATATCCGCGAAACAACGATCTCTCTCAATCTTAATCCTCCGTAGACTACATGGAATTTCACTGCTTGGTCAGACTACTTGAGTCGCTGAGGAACAGTTGTGTTTTTAAAGGAATTATGGGCTTTAAAAAAATCTGAAAAAATTCTGGTACACTCTTTCAACAGTCAAGAACACGATTCTACGATTATATAATCCAAAATGTTTATGTTTTTTGTACGCGTTTGAATTTGAGGCAAAATCGGCCGAATAATTCAAAGGCGGAAGATCGCCTGATGTCCATTTCCACCAATGTAAATTAACTTTAATCTCGGTATAATATACTCTTTATCTCTTTTTTTAGTTCTTAGAATTAGAAAGAGATAAAGAGTAAGTTAAACCGAGATTAAAGTTAATCTATATTAGTGGAAATGGACGTGAGTCTTGAAATCCCCAGGTTAAACTGGATACTAATACGGAGGGTTAAACTGCCAAAACTTCCGATTTCACATTCTGCCATATTAAAAGTATACGAATGTTTGGTCTAGATGTATATATATAGTTGGATGCGCTACACAAAGACGGGAGAAATTAGAGAAACGAAGGGAACCGGAGGCTCCGCGCGGGGTACGATCACGAGGCGTACGCTGATTCTGTCACTGTCGATTCGACCGGGTGGTCTGTCATTACAGTTGTAAGCGTCAGACTTAATCCGAGCGCGGAGCGCTCATATACATCCCCCGTTGCGCCCGTGTAATCCCGTAAAGATGCAAATTCCCGCAAAGTCGTCGCCAACGAGCGGACGGGAAGAAGAGCGGACGACGTGTTCGCGCGCGGTTGGATTTAACCGCGGCGTATTCCGCTGCACGCGTAACGGGGAGAATCTGGGGGGGTGACCGGGAGGGGTTTCAGGGGGAGAACCGAGAGGCGGAGTAGTCGGTAGTTACAAGCGCCGGGTTGTGCAGCAGTCGGGTCCGGGGGTGTAATGTGCTACCCACAGGCAAATATTCGCAGATGTGAGCCGAGAGCAACGAAAATTCGGCTTTGCAGCGCTCGTGCCACGGCGTACCAGCTAACAGGATTTATTTGTATCTACGTGTACGTACCGCGTTCCGCATTTCAAAGCCCTCCCCCCCTCTCTCTTTCTCCCGCTGTCGGGGTGGATTATATGTGGTGTATTAGTGTAGCGGGTACACACTGTACATTCGCACGCAACGTACATGGACATAGATGAAATAGAGAGAGAGAGAGGGGGGAGAGAGAGACAGTGAGAGAACTGAGCTAACTAACGGGCTAGCAGTTCATTAGAGATCGCTAAACTCTAGGGCGGCCCCCCCTCCCCGTAACGGGGGGATGAGGATTTCGTTATTGCGCGATATATGCGTTTTGTTCGGACGTGAGAGACGGTCTCTCGCCGAATTTTCCGCTAAGAGCGCGATACATGCCGAATTCTGACGCGCACACACGTACACATATATGCACCCTCGCAAATACGTGCGCGTGGAACCATCTAAGGGGAGGCAGTATCGATTCCAGTTGAATCGAGAGGACGTGTGTTTCCTCGTACCGATATCGGTGTCGCACAGCCGGAAACGTCGCGAGCGGAAACAAGGCCCCGCATTCACGAGAGGGAGGACGAGAGCGGGTGGGAGGGATGAATGGCGGCGAAGACCAAAGGATCCTCCCTGAGGATCGATCGCGCGGCGAACGCGGCGGCGACGGTTGTCGGTGTAGACGTCTATCGATCGAATGCCGATAATCTACGGATCGGCTCTCGGCCGGATGGCAGCGAGTTATTATGTAATGGGACAACGTATGCGGCAATATAAAATCGGCTTCGTAACGTCGTGACGCGTCTCGCCGCGCGGCATGAGAGAGGTAAAGCCCGTGTACAATGCACGAAACGACAGATAGACGCGCACGCTGAGTGTATCCACCGGCACAAATAAATGATTGAGATCCTTGATACGTTGGACCACCAACGAATAGGAGATAGCACCGCCGTGGCACGGCACGGTAAATTAACTGTAAACAGTGCCCGATGTGTCGCGCCCACAATAGCAACTTGACGTCGCGTCGCGCGGCTAAAACGGTTTGATGAAGACAGCGCGGCTGAAACGTCGGGGCTTGAAAGAAAGCTGCGCGTCGTCGGGAGGCCGCGAAAATTTTTCGGACGCTGAAAGGAGGACCGAGACTCGAGGGCCCTTCACGTTTCAGCGAGAGCGAGACACGGACGGATTGGCGGGCATTCGATCGGTATTTCCTCTCGCGATTCCCAAGTCCGTATTAGGTCGCGCACGAATCTATCATATCCCGAAAGGCGTGCCGAAGCCCTCCTTTGAGAGGTCAGGATCCATCAATCCAAGCTGTATGCAGGCGCACCGGGACCACCGCTGGGAACGCCGGCGAACAATCTGCCGAGTCATCCTCGGCCGATCTTGGCACATTCGTCAACCCCGTGGCTTCGTGTGTCACCTCCTCCAGCTGACGTGGGAGAAGTCCGGTAACCCGTGAGTGAATTCGACACAAATTCACCCCCGCGTCCCAATGGCGTAGCTAGAATTCACAATCGAACAAATCGTTCTCATATTTCCGGCGCTTCTAAGAAATCGGTAAAGTAACAGGCGGCATATCTTCAGAGCGGATTGTTTAGACATGAGCATTTGCTCCCTCGCAGGGGGAGGCAAGAGAGGGCATTTGCCCCTCTTGGAATCAGCAAAAAATTAAGCATTTGCTCTCCCTTTGAATAAAGGAAGGACAAAGTTGTGCTAACCTTGCCGATCTCTGCTCTAATCCATAGATGTATAATTTTCAACACAAAAAGTGTAGAAATTTCAAATTATAAGTATTCTAATTCTGGAAGACAGCACAGGATATCCTATGGACATCCGTTTTGTGTCCATTTCTTGTCGGGATGTCCATGGACCTTATAAAGACATCCATAGGATATACATTTGTGGACACTATAGGAATATCCCAAAATGGACAAGTTTGTATGTCCATATAATATCCACTACATCCACGAGAAGTACGCGGCACTACCACCAGATGGACGCGGAGTTCTCTCGTATTTCTCGTAAGTAAAATACCATACAAGATGAAATTAAAGACGCAACATTATAAAAGTCTTCACCCATGTTTTAACGAAATGGTTTTTTGAAGACGAGTCCCTAAAATTGGGCTCCAAGGCGTGAAAGTAAATGAGATTTTGACAATACAATTTCGTTCAGTTCTAAAGTTAATGCAAATACTTGATATTCTTGGTGATTATAACAAAATGTATATTGATATACAGTAGCGCTCAAAAGTCTTTTGACAAATAGTATTCTGTGAATTACTTTATTAATACCAATACTATACATATATATTAAACTTTATAATATAATCTTTGTATATAATAACACATATGTTTATAACAAAAATATCTTAGCAAATATTAATAAATATTACATAAAGAACGTAATAGCCCTGTTTACAAAGTAACGCATAAAAA
>NJRQ01000460.1:150521-164628 GCA_003063805.1 Aphaenogaster ashmeadi
AAAGTACTTGGAAAGGGATTAAGTGTAGTCTCCGAAGAGCAGCGAAAAAGGGGGAAAACTTTCCGATCTTGATCGTGTTGGCAATGAGAGGATGCGAGAGAGCGAGGGAGTTCTGGAACGTATTGGGAGCTTTCCAGCAAGGACACTGTGTATCATTTCATCCTTGTTTAACATTGGCAAACAACAAGGATGAAATGATTCACTGTATTACACAGTGTCGCCTGTGTACGTTGCTGAAAAGCACCCTATATCTATCTATCCGTCCGCATCCTAATATCGCGGGAAGATGATGGTGGAAGAGTGGGGGTGACTCCGAAAGAGCGTCGGGACGCCTCGGTCCTCGCGCTCAGTCAGCGCCCACGCCGCGCCGCGATCGATTCGTTGTGTTGTTGCGAGAGAACGAACGGGAAAGAGAGTGCGTCTCCGCGTGTATCCTTTGGTCTGTTCTTTGTCGCTGCACTTCTGAACTAGTGCAATAAGTTAAAATGAAAGAAAATCTATTTGTCTCATTCTAACTTATTGCACTAGTTCAGAAGTGCAGCGACAAAGAACAGACCACTTCTGAGTCGACGTGTCGAATGCACCGTAACCTCTGCCGGGTG
Organism: Aphaenogaster ashmeadi; assembly: GCA_003063805.1. Lineage (NCBI taxonomy): Eukaryota > Metazoa > Arthropoda > Insecta > Hymenoptera > Formicidae > Aphaenogaster > Aphaenogaster ashmeadi. The sequence goes on from NJRQ01000460.1 coordinate 151,124, forward strand.
CAATTTTTCTCGCGTTGCCTCGTTCCCCGTGATTTTCGACTGTCAGTGATCGCCGCTCGCGAAATCGCGTTTCGAATTGGTTGCACGTGAGCGGAATTGGAACCGGTTATCAGCTCTTATTTTTTCGAAGCTAACGCGGGAAAGGGGAGATAGTGGTAGTGCGGCTGTGTCGTAGTTGTGCACCTGCTGGCGCGAATCCTGAAAGCAACGCGTTCCTCTGGAGGCGCTCAGGAAACAATCAAGATTCATCGCCGCCCGGAGATGTCGGAAAGTCAAGGTCAGTACTGCTGCCGCGGTCAGGGTGCAACATCAAGGCTGCGTTCAGAAACGTCACCCGAGGTCTCTCATGTAGCATTTTATCCTTGTTGTTCACCGAATGTTAAACAAGGATAGAATGATACATGAGAGACCTCGGGTGATGTTTCTGAACGCAGCTCAATGTTACACGCGTGCAGAGTCAAGCGGGACGTACTTATGTGCGGAGTGAACGGAGACTTTCGGTTAAACGTTGAAAAAAAATTTTTTAAAAATATTTTTACGGGAGCGGTCCTCTCAGGCAAATGCCCCCATGTAGCATTTTATCCTTGTTGTTCATCGAATGTTAAACAAAGATAAAATGACACATGAGAGACCTTGGGTGATGTTTCCGAACGCAGCCTCAGTGAAAATCATCAAGGAATACCACTAGCGGCACTCACAGACTTGAGTCCATTGTGCCTCCCTGTTGCCTCATAATAAAACCATAAACATAGTATAATTAGACCGCGCATGCCATACGCTGACAAAGGTTTGCTATGGCTCATACAAAGAAAGAGAGATTCGAGTGGATAACTCGGCTCCTTTTCTTCCTCTTATTTATTTTTTATATATATTTATCTTATACGCGTCGCCTAGTCTGGCGGTGCATGCTCAGTCTATTTATACTATGTATGAATAAAATATTTCTATTTATACTATCTATGAATAAAACCAAGACATACGTGGGATGAGAGTCGGGAATCAAACCCGTGACCCCGGCCGATTGCGAGCCGACCGCTTTCGCACTGAGCCAAGCATCATCCAAACTTCGAATTTATCATTTAAATTTTAAAGTAAATTTTTCCAAGAGAAAGTTAATGGTTACTCTGTGGAAAACGATCTTTGATCTCTTGGAATACGAAAAAAAGGGAAAGTGGAAATAGGAGAAACAGGAAATTTGAGATATCGAATCGTCTTGATTTCTGTTGAACGGGCTTTGAAGGGAAATGCGAATCGTTTTATATAGGATTTTCTTTTTTTCGAGGTTCTCGCTTCTTAGAGAAAATATAGCGGTGACGGATAAGAAATGCTTCTTTTTGACGGTGCGAAGAATTAGCAGAAAGTAAATTTAAATGAATGGAAATGAGTCACTGAGAGAGTTCTTAATTTAATATCCCGATTTATCTCCCAATTCCCTATTCATTTACCATTGCAATATCCATAATATTAATACGGCGCGCAAGATGCATTAATTGTTTAATGTAATCGGGTTCTTCTTTAGAGCGTCCGTTTGATGATGCGTTTATCAAGACTACTATCATTAACGGTTTAATACTGCTGTAGAAACTAGCGATCAATATTATATCGTGTTTTATTAGTTCCTGTGGATTCATCATGTAATAGACAGATATTATGCCTCGCGACATCTTGTTAATTCATTTGCATCTGCAATTGACAGACTATTTAAATCTGAAAATTATCAGCCATTAGAGTTTTATTATTTATTAACAATCTTACATGTAAATTATATTACAGTATAATTTATTGCGATGAAATTGTTTGTAATCGCATTGTAAGTACATTTATATATTTAAATAAGTATGCTCGAAATAAATAGATGAACACATTTTAAGTTACGTGATAAAACATATATGTTAGAAGAACTAATTAATCCCTCGATAATACATTTATGGTAATATGATCTAGATATGCGGACGTAAATGATAATCTCAATCGCTAATTATTTCGAAATTAATTTACGTGACCGATAAACTTGATTAACATACAGCCAATAAAATTTTCCTCGAGTACAGAAGCAGTTATGACGATCCGAAATCATTCGCGAATAATTATTACATGCACGAAATGAATGCGCGAAAACGCGATTGCGCTCCTCATTGCGTGTTCGCAATTTATACTCCGCGGAATCTTCATGAATTTTGAAAATAATGTTCCGCGCGGATTTTATTCTACCTAAACATTTTATCGGGCAACATGCGGACAAAGAAGGATTGCCGGTTCGCGACGTTTACGACCTCGTTACTACAATTTCTTGATTAACATCGGCAGGTCGCTCATTCATAATTACAGTTCTTCCAAAGTTTCTGTCGCAGAGGCAATTTTGCGGGACTCAATTTAATCAGACTCATCTTCAGCCAACTTTCGAAATTGTGCCCTGATACATTCGCGTCCTCCGTCTTTCCCGTTTCTTCTAATCTTCCGTGATTTCGCGCCGTTCGTCGTTCTCTTGATCCCTCGATGTATTGAGAGGAAAAATCTTGCGGCGAATCTCATGTGATGGGATTTGATCGAACTACCAATAAAAGAGACAAATACTAGAAGTGTTGGAGAAAGTTAATTTAACTTTCGGTGGTTTGCTACTCAAGAGTGCTTTTATTGTCACGAAAACTGTCAGCAGAAGTTTGAGTTCCGAATTCCTAGTCTGAGAATTGCGTTACGATGTTAGTGCTACTTGGAGATAGCATTCAATAAACTAGGAATAGATTTCAATTAAAATAAATATGCGTCACTGTTGCGAGTATAAAAATGAGAAGAAATATGTAACGGCTTTTCAAGTGCAATGAGAAAGAAAGAAAGATTTATTTAGCATATCACAAAAAATATTAATTGCGTAATTACGTAAGAGAAGTTTTTAGCATTTGTATGCATTGCCTTATTTTGAGTTTACGTTCATATCCATGCGAGAATTAAATATGTTAATTTTAAGTTTATTATTAATTATTATATTTTATTATGGATGCATAAATCTATGTTGCAAAAGTGTTTTGATATATCTCAAGAGATTAACAAACTGCACATAGCAAATCGTGACAACATTTCTAACATTTTAACACATTGTAAATTACTGTTGAAAGTAGTCTCTATATATGCGTAATGTAAAGAGAGCAATGATGTCGGGAACATTAATTGCGTCGCGCTAATTTTGTATTGTAATGGTTGTTGTTCTCTGTTCGTGCGATTTGTAAGTGCGGTACTATTTCTCACTGGTGAAAATATGGCCTACACGCACGGGGAATCGTGAGTGTCGAATGAATTCAAGTCGGTGTTATTTAATTACCTCGCTTTCTGTTACACACCTATCACTCTCAGGAGATGACGAATAAGGAACGTGATGTAAGCGCGATAGATTCGCGAAATCGGAATCATAACGAGTATTTATTTTAGAGTGATTATTTTCTTAATTATTTTTCTATATTATATTTTTCTATATTGTATTGGATACACTTTAGATTTCTTGTACTTCCCTTTATGGATTTATTAATCAATTAGAAATTGAAGATCTTACGCGATTGAAAATTTAGTATTTTCACGATTTTTAAGTTTTAAAAACATATAAACGAAAAAGCTTATAAACAAAAAATGTTCTTTTGCTTAATTTCAAGTTACAGTTTGCTTCAATAGAATTTTTATTAGAAAAAATTAGTTTTTAAAGAGAAATATTTGAAATTAAATTAAATATTAAAAAGTAGAAAAAAATTGGAGTTTAGTCAAACTTCGATTAAAGAAAAATTGACACGAAAATGATCAAATAAAACCTGGTTGAAAGAAAATGTACTTGAGATACTTTATATAAAGGGTAATCTCTCCAACCAAGATTTATAGTGGCATTACTTTCCAACTACGGATTCTTTGATCAACTTGGAGTCGATTTTTTTCTTTATGTAAAGATGACAGAAGGCCATTTTGTTTCTACTTGGTCATTTTACTTCGCGCAACGTTAATTATCTCGACAATTAAACTTTAATCTACTTGAGACTTTTAAAGATAAGATTCAATAGAAATCAACTGAAGAACAATGTTTTATTACCTATTTATTCTCATAAGAATTTTTAGCTTCTATATAATCATTTTTTATTAGCGCATTTTTATAAATTAATGTGACTTTATTTTAAAGTATTAAAGTAATAAAACTAAAGTACTAAAATAATTATAATCTCGAGTATCTTCAGTGAAGTAAGGAAAATTTTAAAACTTCTTGCAGATTGTGTGTTTCTGAATGAGGACGTTTTTTCTTTAAAACAATTATCGATGCGTCGCAAAATATATTCTGCGTTTCATGATAAGGGCATGTGCATTTAATACAGTCACCTGCGGAACGCGAAACGGAGAAGACTGGTCTTTGTCGCGTGTCGCTACGTCGATTTTTCGTCGAGTTATAGCGTTTCCAAAATTCCGACAAAGAACGCCGCGCGTATTTTTTTCATGTTGTGTATTTTGGCAGGTGCGTTAATATGCTACCGAAAAAATAGGTAGCAAAAACGGGCGCAAAAACAGGCGCAAAAACGCGCTTTGTAACGTGATACGCCGCCGCGAGGAAACACGTGCGCGCACCGTCGAAGTGAAACACGTGCGCCGCTCGATTCCGCTCCTAGATCGCGAAGTCATTGGTCGATATAGGCTGCAGTCCACGTGGACTTGTTACAAATGCTTTGAAACATTTTTGGATTGGACAATCAATAGAATTCTTTATCCTGATTGGTCAATTGAACGCTTAGAAGCATTTGTAGCACCACGTGGACTGCAGCCATAATCGCCAATATTTTCATACAGAAAAATCGCAGCGGGATGATACTGGGGTCGTTTGAAAGCTGAGACTCCGATGAGTGCAATGCCGCTTATCTCACAATCAGACGACTAGTTCGCGAGAGATCGTCGATTAATTACGAAAATAAAATTGATTTCCACCCGAGATCTCTGTCCTCCAGATAGTTTAATACGAGGGGTAAACCGCTGAGGGCATTGCGGTGTACAGATTTGGGGCATTAGTGGGCATTACTAGGGCACATTAGTAGGCATTACATAAAAAATTCACTAGTAATGCCCAAAAATTGTGTATTTTTAGTGTACTTTTGTGTACTTTTATGTATTTTTGTGTACTTACTAATGCCCAATTTGGGCATTACTAGGCATTGGTGTACACACAATTTTGGTCAGCGGTTTATCCCTCGATTTAATAGAGATCGCAGGCGGATACAATTGCCAATATATATTATATATATATATGTATATCTCCGCACAGAGAAATCGCAGCGAGATGATCTTGATCTCATTCGAAAATCGAAACTATGACGCTTCCAATGAGCGTAAGATCGCGCGTCGCCGTGTTCTCACGCATCAGTCACTTTTGTGACTTTATCGCCTCTTTTCGCGACGTTGCAGTTGAACTCTGATGACGGTCGTAAACTTTGTTGTAAAACGCGCTCGTACCGGACGAGTTGCGGCAAAGTCGTAAAGAAGAAAAATGCGCTTCGTCCAAAGTTCAACCTGAATGACTAGCATAAGCGGATCCGCCTTTCTGGTTTCGAGAGAAGGCTTAAACTTTCCTGAATTCTTCAAAAAAATATGGAATAAGGCCGAGTACTCTTGATTCTAATATAAACCACTTGAGCTTGGGAAATTTTTCTTTAAATCCTCTTTTAATGAAAGTATTCAACAAATTATACATGCATGTCTTAGTTCAGACATTTGAGTAGGTATTTAAAACATGTAACAAGCACATATAATGTTAAAATCTTTTGAAAATGTTACAAATAAATCGTATATTCTATCTTTCTTCTTCTTCTTCTTCTCTCTCTCTCTCTCTCTCTCTCTCTCTCTCTCTCTCTCTCTCTCTTTCTCTCTCTCGCTACTGTTCAACCCAGAGAAAATAGAAATCTCTTGTTTCATCGATTCACGTTTTCGTCGATATTTGTTCACTCGTGTGAATGCGAGTGCCTACCGTGATATCGACAGGAAGATATGAATATCTACGAAACTATTGGAAGAAATAGACAGCAAACACGGTCGCGATATTTGTCATAAAATGTAAAGAGCGTGTACGGAGTAACACAGAGTCTCTCCGGTGATATAAGATATATGAAAATTAAAATATTACTCTCGAGCCAGAAAATTGCATTGCGTTCTCAAAATAAAATACGTTCGCGTCTCTTGAAGGCAGAAAGCAAAGAAGAGAATCAGCGTAGTAAATATATTTTAACATTGCTCGTTTTTTTCAAACAGTGTAAGATTTAGCGACACTGATACGAAGAATTCAGTGTGCATTCATTCGGCGATCAGAGCAACATGCTTTCGATTTCCTCAGTCTCCGATATTTTTTCTCGATTGTTCTTGACTGGAGGAGATACGGTCGCATCGAATATTAACTGAATTCTTTTTCTTGATTTGCGAGTTTCAAATGTGATAGGCGTATGCTTGAATCGACGTCTAATTGTAAGTCGAAATTTAAGCAAAGAAATGCCTGAGAACGCACCTCGATATAATACATGTTGCGTTTACGCATCTATTTATTAAATAGCTACTCGTTCTTATTTCCGAAACTTTAGGTTGTAGATAATCAATACAACTTGAAATTTAAAACTATCTCCGTTGTATTAGAAAATAAAAGAGAATAGTAGGACGCTCTACGTACTGCGACGTGACAAAATACGAAAAGATATATTAAATGCAAATATGTCGCGGTGAAAAAAGAGAATGCAAAAGTTGTTAAATTTGCGGAGTCATCGCTTCGTTTAATTAAATCCTCAAAATCTAATCTGGACGCTTGTCTCCAGCCGTTCACTCTTATCCATCGGTTTTTCCCTGGTTCTCCCTCTGCCATTTTGTCGCTAATCTCGTCTCGTTAATTACACGAAATTGGAACCGGCAAGCGAACGAACGAGAAAATTTTATCGTGTATCGTACCGTCTGTCCTTCCGCGGGAAATCCCTTTTTTCCCTATTTCAAGAGCAAAATATAAAACTCCGCGGACAATGCGAGTCTACAATCGATATTTTGCTTGGCAGTTAACGTGAACGTTTGTAAGGATCGCTCAGAAGTGCGTGTTATGTTTTGTCGGTATTTTGACCTAAATATAATTTTGCACGCATTAGAGAGGCAGGGAATTCCGAGAGGTGATTTATTTGTCATGATAATCCGATGAACTAGGCGTTTCTCAGCTGCGTAGGTATGTTAGCTCGACTCGCGTAGCTCTACTCCGCTTTAATGAACGGCGGTTTAGGCTAGGTGTATTTGCTTTGGAGTATTGACGAGTCTCGTATGCTAGCAAAAACGGCGAACTCTCAAGGTTGCTCATCGATTCTCGCGTTCGGAGAGATCCAGCGCGCCCAACACGGTCCAATATAAATGTTTGATCGAACGCTAGGATTCTCCTAGCTGGACAGAGTAACTCGCCAGATAAATTTGCCTCCCTCTGGCAAGGTCTTCGAGAAGCTGTATGCTCTTTGCGCATACAAGAATCTAGGATTTAACCTTTCCGCCGTTAGAAAAACAGTTCGTCATAAAGTATTCATGTCTGTCTTTGAACGCGCACTTGTTTGTCAGACGTCTTCTAGAACGCTAGATTTTAAAATTACGGCAAATGCAAAAAGCTTTTTTATTCGTTAAATGATATTAGATAGTTTAGATAATCTGGGAGAGCAAAATTAGAAAATACAAATCGAAATATTCTATTACGTGTAGTTTCTGAAGGAAAAAAGTTTAATACTTATTTTTATTGTGTAAATATATATATATATATAATATATATATATATATATATTATAAATATATATATATTATAAATATATTATAAATAATTTTATTTATACGTTAATTGTTAATAGAACAATTTTAAACTATCTGTTTTTATCTCTTTTGTTTATGAACATATTTTGAAGTTTTTCTGGTCATAACATGAAAAAGCAATGGCAGATTCCATTATGCAAAAATACGTTAAAATATCATCCACTTTTATCGAGAGAACGAGAATCGTATTATTGTAACAGTGTTATTTGACAACATTTTAAAATGAAACTATTCCGTGGGAACTCTTGCTTGATTAGTTCGCATATAAATGCGGCTTGATGCTGCTCATGAATTCGCTGCAAGTAGTCCACGAATTTGTATACACCTCGACCTGCTAGGAATTCTTCAGTCTCTTGAAGATGAGGCCATTGTCGCGGGAGATAGTCATAATAATAAAAACGACTCGCCAATCGAATCGATGAATCCGAAAGAATTTGGTATTTTGAAGACGCCTTCTGGAGACCGCCTTGTCAATCGAGAAATCCCGAAGTTCGTAAATGAATGCGAATGAACCGCGAAGTTTTTTCAGCGAAACTTTCTAGTGGGTGAAGTAGTGAAGATGTAGATACTTGTGCGTGGTTTGTGCGAACACACAAAGCAACGACAACTCCTACTTGTGATCGTGTTTGCACTTTGCATGTTCTATTATTCTGGTTGGGTTTAGAAAAAAATAGTGAACGCAAGAAGCTCGAGACATGCATCCGCTAAGTTCCTGAAACGTATTATTTTACGTAAAAAGATTGCGAAATAAAGGCAAGTTTGACGTGGGATTGTTGCACGATTAAAACTACTTTCAATGAGGAAGTAAAAATACGTTGAAGTTAAATATGAAAGTATTTTTATTAATTTTTAGAAATATTACTTTTATACCGACAATTTTTAAGTAATTTTTGAGGAAACGAGATATGTGCAACTAAAAGAAATTTAACAGGATTTTTCGCATTTGCGAAAGAAGCTACTTTCATAATTTTATTCAAATGTAGGAAGTTTAACGATAAAAAAAAGTTAAAAATCAAACACACGTTTCCAGCTTCATGTAAGGAAAATGTTAAATTTAAAGAGCATAGAGTCTCGCAGATTTTTACAAGTTTACGTTATTTTACGTTACGTAATGCACAGGATAACGCGAAATAGTATCTATGTCGTAATTGGCTACTACGTGACACACACGCTGTCGGTCGCATTCTGTCTTAATTACACAAGTGATCTGCGTACTAATTATGAATACGACGTGTATGTCGTAATCTAGGTGAAGCGAGTATGTGCGGATTGATCCGATGAATAGGGCGGAGCCCTAACGAAGGTATTGTCTAGAAATAATTTCGAAGAGACGGGTATGAAAAAAGGATTAATTCTTGCTGTTCAAAGGTAATGTTCATAGTGTGTGAAAAGCACAAGCCGTGTAAATCTTTAGGTCCACGATCTTACACTTGGTATCTTGTCTTGAGAGAACAAAGTTATCTTTGGACGTTAACAACTAATTAATGCGCAATAATATTTTGGTGCACTATTGCGGTCAAGATTATATACTGCGCTTGTAATAGAAATCATAAATAGCACAGATGTTTCGTTAGCACTTGTTTACACCAGTCTCGCTTTTCCCAAATTCACTTCCGTAAATAGCTCGAAACAGATCGACGCAATAATGCTCGCTCTCGTTGCCACGGGTGTCGTATTGACGATAATTTACGAGTAGACGCCACCACGCGAGAATAATTACAGAACGACTCGGCAGCCACGAGGTGACGAGACACAGCCTGCGTCGAAATTCGTTTTATTATTAACGTTTATTTTGTTATTAAATGTCACAATTTATTTTATTTTATTATGAAATGATATCGCCTGCAGAATTGCGTGAAAATGTAAATTATTTATAGAAAGCTACATAAGAGAATCGCTGAAGGAAATTAAGCGCTTTAAAGGAAATAATCTTGAACATTCATAAATGTTACGTAATATCTTTATGTAGTTTTATATCTTCAATATTCGGTACGTTAAAAATTCACAACTTTTGATCGCGGGAGTAATTTACGAAAGTAATCCAAACTTCGCGACTTACCACGCGTATAAATTGCAACTATAAAAAGCCATGCCGTGATTAGAATTTGTAAGAAACGAGCGATGGAGACGTGCAGCGAATCCTATCAGGATAATTTGTGTTCATGGCTTGGGGAAGCAATATTATGTGGGTTCGCGCAATAAAATTCATCTTGTGAATCTTGCATCTCGCGTAGCGGAAAAAGATGTGCGCGCAAGTATTATATGTTATATCTTATATTAATTCTTGCTTTATTGCGAGCACACGCGGCAAAATCGTTTCACCTCGCGCTTGTCAACGTCGCGATGAAGTCTCCGCCATCAGCGGAATAAATTTCGAAACTCGACAAATTGTTGCTATTTGGGTGGTATACAATTTGCGTATCGCGCAACATCAGGAAAGTTCCGGACGGAGATCCCGCGCCGAAGGCCGGTTCTATAATAGAGTCGTAAATCGTAAGCCGTAAGAAATTGATCAATCACAGTCGAATGTGAGGAGAATAATCGATTTACGACTCTATTGTAGAACCGGTCGAAAGGCTGACCGGAAGTGCCGTTGGTCAGAAACATCTCCGCTCGATGCCGAACCGCAGCGCTGCTCCTGTAGGCAAACAATGCCATTAATTTTAAACCGGAAATTAGCGAGTCGATAATTTGCGGCCTGCACCCGGGGGACGCGATGGATTCTCATTTTCCATCGCATAGGCGCGTCTTCGGCAGCGAATACGCCATGCACATGGCATTCCTCCGCGTGGAAATCACGTCCCGCCGCTATATTGTTTCGAATCGTACAAGTTGGCTGAGAAACGTCGTTGCATCGCTTGCCTCCTGTCAATGATACAGTTGTCGCGAACGAATTTACCCTCCGCCGTAGAACGTTTTCTTTATTTCTCTTCCGCGGATTTTCTTCTGTATATCGGACGGGCAGAAAAGTAATAAAGAAATTCTTTGTGGGTGTATAATTACATGAAACTAGAAAGTGAGAATTTTAAATTGATTTAAGTGAAACCCTTTACTACAATCGAATTTTTTTTCGAAAAGTTCATCTCTTCCAAGGGAAACGTGACCTTTTCTCGACAAAAGAAAACGAGACCTTTATTGAAAATTTTATTCCGAGACCTTTTAGAGAGAGGACCGATTCCATTGTACACGCGCATTACGAGTTTTAAAATTTCGGTAGCTTATCAATTAAAGTCAAATATGCAATATTGTATTATGACTTTATCGTCTAAGTCTAATTGATAATTATAATAAATTATTTATGCGCCCTAATTAATGCGCTTGGCTCTTATTGCCATTATTTTATCCTCGTAACAATTATAATAGTTATAAAACTGAAAAAGAATTTAAGTGACCTAACTAAACGTATATTATTGTATATTTTTGAGGAAACATTGGTGAATAATAATAATTACATTTTGGTGAATAATGAGAATATATTTATATAATAAAAACGATTAATAAAAAAAGTGACCGCGCACTTTCATCGATTTTATATATAGATTTCATTGATTTTGTATTCATTTTATATCCTGTCAGACATCTGATCGAGATATTCAGTTAAAGGATCGCAAATAAAATCCAGCTAGAATCCAGCCATGATATCCGATTATCATCTTCGAAAAATGTCGCGCACTTTTTCAGATGTTATATTTTGATCCTGTCTGGGATCTGATCGGGATATCCAGTTAGGGGATCACGAACAAAATATAGCTCGGATCAAGTCATGCTCTGATCGAGAAATCCAAACAGAAGTATTCTGACAGGAATCCAACCAGAATCCTAATTAATTTCCCTATTAGGATATCATTGTCCAATCCCGTTTGGAATTTGACTGGTGATCGGGACCAGGCAGGGAAATTTCTACACGGGTTCTCTTCTTTAGATTTACGACTCAATTGTTATCAGGAGAATATCATTGTTCGATACAATGAATAGTCAACGAGTTCGTGATGCAAAAATGACGACGCATTCGTTGCACGCGACATTCTGCCTAGGACCGCAGTTTCCCAACAATTTCGTTTAACTTTCGTGGAAAATCCCGCTTCCACCCGCGCACGTCAGGAACATCCTGCCGTCATTCTATATGCGATTTTTCATTTCTGCGACTAGCCGGAGGCTGCATTCGTTCCTAGACGATTATTATTAATTTGTGCCGCGACTATTTGCCGCGGTCACGACTATTTGCCGCGCGAGCCTCTTCACGGAGAAAATTTTATATTAAAAAGTACTATGTGTGGCAGTAGTCGTGGACCATTGCTGGAATTATAAAAATTTTTACTATGTTTTCACAAAAGAGTTTAATAATTATTAATATAATAACATATATATAGTAAAAATTTTTATAATTCCAGCAATGGTCCACGGCCACTGCCATACATAGTAATTTTTAATATAAAATTTTCTCCGCGTTGACATGATTATACGAGGGGAAAAAGATGAGTTTTTTATTCGGATATAATTTATAATTCGTTTATTCTGAATATCGTCGATATTTGAATATTTATTACATACCCTCGTTTATTACATTTTAGTTTGGAATTTGAATACAATTAACCCGTTTGTGCATGTTGCAGCATTTTCGTTACAAGCTAATTTTAGAGAAATTTGCATTCTAATTATGACTACGTTGTTTTGTTTTTGAGAATCTATTCTCGAGCCATCCCAAGCAGCACAAAATATTGGGCCAATGTTATATCTCCAGCGGCCAACAGTTGGCTAACTATTAAATGCTACTCGGGATTCTTCTCTTTCCCGTCGGATAGCACGTCACATTTATTCCGCTGAAGTCAGTATACGTTACATTTATTTCAAAATGATCATCAATTGTCGTTTTGGAATGAGAACGAGAGAAGTCTTTCTGTTACCTTTCTGTTACCTTAGCGAAAAGAACCACCGTCTTGAGAAATGAAGATAATTAGATTCAGTTTCGAGTTAGACTTTTCTTCGAGCGTTCGCACTTTTCAGAATAAATTCATTATCGTATCTTTACGATCTTCTTGGAAGAATGCAGTCTAAATACGCGAAATATTTATAATAAAATTTATATATAATCTATGTAAAATTTTATATCTAGAGAATAAGAGAAGAAGAAGACTGTTTGTTTATTATTAAAAAGAAAGAATAATTTAGGATCACGAATGAAGAAGGCAGAGTGACAGAAAACGAAACAGAATGAGATGCAAGAAGAATAGTAAAACAAAATGTGTAAACCTTGTGCGAAAAACAACGTGACGCTTTGAGCGAAAATAGCATGGTCGTGGATCAAAGTTTACGAGGGATCATGTTTTTCTTCGATTTGACAATGTCACTTCGAATTTCCGTCTTCGTAAGAGTTGTAAAACCTCCATTTTTGAAGAGCTCTCGGCATTGCCGTCTCGTTCGTGGAAGCTGCAGAAATGAGGGTCGAGGATGGGTGCAATACCTCGACATAGGATATCTTTTCGATATTTGCAAACTGTCGTCATGCGGCATACTGCACCAACAGATTCGCGGCAAACCTCGGGAAACGACCGACAGCTGTGACGAATATTTCACTGTCGCGATTTTTCGCACTGCGTCCGGAAACTTTTTCCGGAAAGCTGCGAAGTCACGGGTCTATTTTTGGATTCGCGATCGCACTGTAAAAAAAGGATGTAATATTACTT
>NJRQ01000461.1:0-12465 GCA_003063805.1 Aphaenogaster ashmeadi
TGATAGTGTTAATTTAAATATATTCGTCTTGATTGAAGACTTTTTTTTCTGTGTGTGCATAATACTACTACATATCAAAGAATATTTCCGCCTGACAAATAATTCTACCTATTATGGGCATTTAAAATTTCTCAGTGACGGTATTTACGATAGAAAATTAAAAAACGTTTATTATCTTTATTTGTTGTCGCATTTATTGGCAAGCGCCTAATTCTAGATATTATTTGATCAGAATAAAAATCGTCAACAGTTCAACGCGGGATGAAAATTAAACGACCGCGTTGTATGTTCTTCCAAAATAAGGGGCGAAGTCTAACGCCCTATTTAGTGTGCACGCGGAGATTGTCTTCAAGTGTCCTCCTCGTTAACAATTCGCGAGAAGTGCGCCGTATAAAGCATACGCGCTCCTTCTCTCCCTATTTTTCTTTTACCTTTCCCTCAGCCCCTGAAGGCGGTATATCGGTTTTCCGACGCGACGAGCAATTGCCCCGAGGAGCGCATTTGTATTTCGCCTTTTACGCCGTGATTATGGCCGAGTTAAAGTTTAAACTGGCGTATCGTTCAGGATAATGCGGGATAAAATCGCGCCGAACGATCACCCGGTAGCCACGTAGATGTTCAACGGGGAAACAAGGAACGGGTAGCTCGGAAGAGGAAAAGGGGGAGGACTAGAAGACAAGGAGGCGGGGATCGCAAAGACCCCGCGATATTGCGCCAACTTTACGATCCAGAACTTAGTTTGCATATCAATGGGATATACATTCGCCTTCCAGAATCCAGGAAGCGTTTTTCGAAAAAGCAGCGCGACGACCGGCGTCGCCGTCGCGGAAATTGGGACGCGCTCGCCGACTCACGGGAGTCCGGACTTTCGCGTATGTGTACTTTATTGATAACGCTTATCGCGTCCCATCCCTCGCCTCGACGGGCCGGCGGAATAAAGTTCCATACGAGTGCTCTCCGAGAAGGTGGCTGCCGTTTTCTTCGTTCCGGCAGATTTTATCGCGCATAGTGCTCCGAAATGGCATACTTGAAATTTCCGTCGGGGAAAGGAATCGATATCGCGTGCAGACGAGAAATATAACGGGATACCAGATTAACTTATTAGATATGAACGTTGAACGGAATCGTGGAAAAATAAATTTCTCCTTTAAACGGCCGTGATATAATTATGATAATCTGAACTTTGCGAATCTACTGCTTTCAAAGTACATCACGCGAAAACGTAGAGAAACGCGACGTAAATTTAAGTTTAGAAAAATGTGGCGGCTCCGATAATGGAAAGTTTCCCTTCCTTCCTCGCGCGACTTACGAAGTTCGCCGAAACAGAGTGACATCGAGTGGCACTCTCACTACGTACGATCCCCCCTTCGCGTTGATAGAATATTTTATTTAATGAAGACCTAATATAAATATCGAAGATTAATCGAGGCGTAATGCGCTCGTTCTCGGATGATAAACTACCCGGTCGGACCGATAACAGCGGAGTCACTGTCCATCAATATTACGCGCATACTCCCTCTCGAAGTCGAACTCACTTTGCCCCGACGAGAAAAGTGAGTTACCCACTTTTCCTCGTCTTCGGGTGTCCCGTTCCACCCGAGGAGGGAAATCCCTTCCAAATATAATTATGTCGAGTGACCTCGTTACCGTACCGCCTACCATCCTTCAAAGTCGTTATAAACCCTCATAAATTATAACTAAGTTCCACGCCGTCGGAGATCTCTGTCAGATCGTGCTACCGTCGTACGTTTTCCAATCGCTGCGGTTGGAAATTTCTTATTCGAAATTATGATAACGAGATTCGAAGTGACTCACGTCACGTTCCGTGCCTTTGCATCGATGTGAAACGTTCGTCGAGCTAACAAATTATGCATTACGCTCGCGTCGCGATTCAGTTTTCAGTATTGAATATTTCAATGAATAATGTGAAATTAAACTTTTGCTAAAGTACACTTGAAGTTAATCGAGAAACAAGATTCTTTTACATTGTAAAAGATTTAATTTTATTAAATTCATTTTCAATACTAATTCCATAATTTCTCACAATTAATATCGAATTTGTTAATAATAAATTAAAGTATGTACATCTTTTATACATGATATTATCGCTTCATTTTTCATAACTAAACGTAATGTTCCTACTGTTGGAAAATGTCTATTATTTAATATAGTTTCCTTTTCACCCAGCCAAGCCATTCGTCACGCATCAACGGAATTCCGGAAAAGCGACGAAGACGGAGCGTCCAGAAGCATCATTAATAAATTCATTTTTAATACTAATTCCATAATTAAATTTCTCACAATTAATATCGAATTTGTTAATAATAAATTAAGTATGTACATCTTTTATACACAATATTATCGCTTTATTTTTCATAACTAAACGTAATGCTCTTATTGTTGAAAAATATCTATTATTTAATATAGTTCTCTTTCCATCCAGCCAAGCCGTTCGTCACGCATCAACGGAATTCCGGAAAAGCGACGAAGACGGAACGTCCAGAAGCATCGGGCAGGAGGAAAATAAAGCTGCATGGTTCATAAACAATTCCATATGGTCCCGAGCGTTCGCCGAGCGGCACTTACGACCACCACGATCGCGCTTCTTCCTAGTTTCCTCGATATCGTCTCTACTTTACTTTCACCATTTCCGGGCCTCGCCTCGCAGCGTTTATGCCACCGTACCTACCATCGGGTTATGCCTTCGAGATTGTTATATACGCCCGCCGACGATTACGCCACCCTCGTCTCGGCTCGGATTCGAAAAACGAAGGGTAGAAAGAAAGAGAAGGAACGAGTGTATGTGGGTATGCACGTGTGTGTGCTCTATAACCGTAACGCGGCCCAGAAGGTCGAGCTTCAGTTCGGACGAGCACAAATCTCCCGTAATGACAGATAGACGCCGGAGCGACCCCTCGTATGCTCGTCCAACCGCCATGCCAGCCACCGCGAGAAAATGTCAAGGGGTTGGAGAAGCGTTACGAAAGAATTCCTCCCCGCGCACCGAGCTTTTCGTGTATACGCGGATAGGCGCGTCGAAAGCCTTTTGTCGTTGCCAATGACGGGGTTTTATGACAATCGATGTACTAGCGGTTCTTGAGAGCTTCTATGAGTAATAAGGACACGCGCTTAATGTATATCGACGTATGCCTCGTAACAAAACCATTAATTCAAAGAATTAGATTGTGCATTGGGCATTTGTGGCATTATGAGTTTCAATTATTAGAGCTAAAATATCTTTCGTTAAATGCCTCGTGTGTTGCGGATTGTTTTGGTGCGTTGTAAATTCAATCACTGTCTCTAAAGGACCTCAATCCGCGCGTAACAGAATAATGAAATAACAGCGGACAAACATCAACCGCGACAAAGGATTGCACCGATGCATATAATACCCCGGCGCAGTTAATAGCGAGTCGCTGTATGGAATATCGACGCGGGACTCTCCCGGCTTTTTATAAATCGCTAAAAAACGCGAAGGGCTTGAAATAATAAAACAGCGGTCCGAAGTGTCGCGAAACTCACACGCTGCTACGTGCCATCAAGTACAAATCGGGTGTCGGGGGCCGCAGAGGCTATTTTACAGCTGAGCTTTTTTTCCCTCCGGGCAGATTGACCATTTGACCATTAATTCCAATCACACAGCCCGGTGACTTTTAATTACCAATGAAATTCCCGTAACATTGCCTGATGAGGAAAAAATCACCGCTCCAAGCTGGCGCGGACCTTTCCTTCGGGGATCGATTCCCCTTCTCCCTTTCTCTCTTCTTCCTCTCTTTCTTGTCCATCTACTCTGATTTTTTTTCGAACGTTTTCGTTCCCGGGGGTGATGGAGAACTAAACAGCCCGTTATTCTCGCCGTGTAGACGAGACACCGTGCATCATGCCCGTCCGGAATCGCGCAGGATGCCGAGTATTCGGCCCGGAAATGAGCGAAAGCGAAAAAACATGTTTGAGCCCCGGGCTAAAGTGTCGTCGGACCTTGTGTCGGATGAGCAATTGAATAAAGCGAAGGCGTCAATATGTGACGACACTCGGATACGGCGAGGGCGAGAAAGACGAGTCGGTGACAGCCCTTGCCACTCTATAGATAATCGCAGCGATCGGATCGATTATCGATATCCTTTTCTCATTTCTCGCGAAAGTTTTCGTTTTTTTCCAAAGAGTTAGAAAGAAATTCATGTCGTTAACATCGTTAATAATGCCTATAACGTGAACACACACGATCGTTATATATCGCAACTTTATTTTTGTATTCGATAACTTTATATGTTTATAGTATTGCAATTTTATATATCAAATACATACGCTTCTTAATACGGAATTATTTTCGGCTATGATCCCGATGTGGTTTTACATAAAAGATGACTTCGGTTTCCGTCATCATCGCCTTTAAAAATACGATATCGCATAAATGCGAGTGGCAGCTGTATTTCTTACAATATGGAGGTACACAATAACCGCTGAACTCAAGGTTCATTATAATTAAAGTCGGACTTAATCGGAATATAGAGCGAAACTCGTCCTCGTCGTCGCATTCTGCTAAGAATATGCTAAGTAGAAGGTAACATATGGTAAATAGACGCGCGAACTATTTTATAGTCAGCATGAGTTTCATCTGATCACCATGTGTCACTTGATTTTTCCGCAAATGTATAATACTATTCTCCATTTTACGAATAACTTAAGTGAATAATGTGTATGAAACATTAAAACGGTTTATCGAGCTAAATGTAAAAAAATATGGTGAGCATTTATAATATCTTAATTAAACTTATTTCGTAATATATTCACGGAAAGAACGATTTTGCTGAAATATCTAAAAATTTAGCCAGATATAGATATAAAAATAATTTTATTAGACCATCAAAAATAATTACATAAGACGCTCAAGCATGATGAGAATGCTACAAAAAGTTTTGATATTCTAGTAACTATTTTGGACGTCTTACATAATTATTTTGATGATCTAACAAAATTATTTTCAAATCTGTATCTGGCCAAATTTTTAGATATTTCAGCAAACCATTCTTTCCGTGTTGCAAACAAAAAATTTAGAGAAGTCTTTTACTAGTAAAAATAAATATGTTATATAAGTGTTATACATCATTAAACGGAAACAGCTCGCGTCTGTAAGACCCTCCAAACTCTGTCCCCGAATTGAAACGATCGTGAAAAATAAATCTTCGAAAATCGTCGCGATAAAATCCGGTCCTCGCCGCGGTGGGACGTGCCGATAGGAGCGGTTGGGCCCTCGACATTATTTCAATAAAGCAAACGGAATAGGCTACACAGAGGTGGTATATTTTCCCATAGAATGGAAAGGAGCGAAAGGGAGAGAAGGGGGCAGAAGGGGGGCGAGGTACGCAGAGACCCGCGGCAGGCTATGATGGAGCCGTCAGTACATCGTGATCCACGCATCATCAACATTGACGACCTCCGTCCGCTTTTTGGCCCCGACGAAAGCCCCTCTTCTCAGGGCCATTGCGCCAGTTTACGAGCCTGCAGGGAGATCTGTTGCCTTCCTCTCTCTCTCCCCGTTTCCGCGCAACGCCGCGCCGTTGGTAACGCTGTTGCTGCCGATCGGCGCGGCGACGTCGACGAAATGCGTTTTCGGTAACCCGTGACGTCACCGTCTAATTCACCCTTCACGCCTTGTTAAGCCGCGGTAACGTACCGTTTTACGATTTCGTCGCGCGCCGCCTGGCGAGCTGGCAATTGTTAATTAGCATTCTCGCGGAAGAGAGGGATAAGGGCGCCCATTCCCGGTCCCCGGAATGAATGAGAGAAGCGCGCCTCGTCCGAAGATTTACGCGACGCAACGTGACACGAGTTCACTTCGTACATCCGCTTTACTCGGTCTTGCGATTCACCGACGCGTGTCACGCACGCACCGTCGTCTCTATTGTTACCTGCGTTCGAATTATTCGCGAGTTAATATCGTATTTACGCGTGTATGCGTACGTGTATATGGACGCGTCGAGAAATTGTCAATTATCGTTCAAAATAGCTTGGAACGAAGAAAAGGTAGCGAAAAACTTTATATCACACGTAATTATGAATAACCAAAAGAATCCATATATTATAATCCGAGTTCAATATTAATTGTACGCAAATAAAAAAATAATAGATAAAATAATAGATAAAACTAATAGATACATTGCTAGACCGTTTATATTCGCAGTTGCAAGATGTTAGTAGCAACATGTTGCAACAAGTCGAGAAAGCGCAACAACGTGTGGTCGGTTCCGCTCAAGGATAATTGTCGAGTAATAAAAGTACGTTACACATAGGCGCGAGTTAATGCAAACATTACATGAAAGCGAAGGTTCGCACGCGTTGGAAAAACGCGTCATTAAAGCGTAAATACACCATGCGGGTTGTCCGTAAATTAATAATTCATCGACAATTAGCCCTTCGCAGGTGGTCAGAATGAAATTCAAGACAGCATATGTTTGCCCTGATGAATCATAGAGAAATTAGCATAACTAACGCGCCACAAGATAATTAGCATATTCGTGTCGACAGGCTAGCACACTCGGGATCTCGCATGTTTGCCGCTCGTCCTGAACTTCTGATAGAGCTTCGAAGCTATCGCACGAGGAAACGTCTTTTTCTCGCATCGTCGCACTGTACATTGTCTTTCGGCGCGTATATTATTTTCATATATATCTCTCACATTAAATACAAAGTTATTTCGTGAATTGGACAAGGTAAAAAGAAATTGTGGAGAGAGAAGGAAGATATTGAAAAGAAGATAAAGAAGTGACGGAGAGTACGTAGGGTGGCGAATTGTAGTAGATAGAGGTTTGATAAGATCTTGTATATAGGAAGAGAATGATATAGTACAAACTAGATGGAATAGGTAAGAGAGCAAAAGTGATTTGTTGCGAAATAAGAATAACGAGGTATGGATGAGTGAGTTAAGGAAAAATTGTAAACCAAATCCACCTCTTGGCGCTGAAGCTGAAGTTAATAAATTAATTTATTATATTATATTATTATATATTATATTACACAGTTATCTCATAATATTTTATCCGACACGTGTCGAAATACGCGAAAAGTAATGAAAGAGACACGAGCCAAAATAGATTTATTATTCTATTTAAGCGCGAAAAAAATATTTCAAAAAACGTGAACGAGAATTGAATCTGATCGGTATATCTATACATTTGGGAAGAACCCTGATGGGTTCAACTTTTTCATTATATTTAAAAAATGTCTGGCCAGTTTAAATGAAACACGAGAGAAAAACAGCGAAGCGCATAAAAAGCGCCGCGTTATTTTAAATACGTTACCGACCCTGCTTTTCCTCTTTCATGCTGTTTCATGGCCGGTTATTTGGATCCGACTGAGCTTTTTTAAACAAACTTTTGCATCGCCGTGATTACGAATCAAACGCTGCCCGGTCAGTCGCAGCCGCGTCGATATTCCGTCAAAGTAGTAAATCGACGGTGCTGTCGAATCGGGCCGGAAAATATTTAATTACTAAATCCAGAATAACGACATGTTGGATTCTCCCTTTCCCTCCCGTGTTCGCGGATCCCGCGGGGCATATTCACCGCAACAACCTTCGACCACCCTCCGAATCGTATCCCCATTTCAGTTTAGTATTTATAGAGCGTATGTAGATATCGTAATAAAAGGTAAATCGATTGCGATTGTGCGTGAGGGTTGCGTATGAGTTATCTCATTACGATATGCCACAAAGCGCATAGAATAACAGAGATAGAAACGTTTTTTTTAATCAAGCGTTTGTTATATCGTTTGTAACCCGGCTGTATTCTCGGCTAATAGAAAATAATGAAGCACATAGTTTTAATTGAAATTATACCGCATATTTCAAATCTATGATTGCTCACCATTAATGCTTTAACAGTCTTTAAAGAAATCGACATAAAATTATCACATAATCAGCAGATTTATCATTCAAGTAGAATTAATGAATAATCCCGTATACAATTCGGCTTTATTAGATATGTGCGAACTATTCGAATACGAATCGAATCGAATCAGGTCAGATTCGGTTCGATTCGAATTTGATTCTCTATGATTCGAATTCGAACTATTCGAAAATTTCGAATCTAAGGCCGGTTTATAGTCAATTTTTTTATTTACGATCGCCTTAAGTCGAGACTTAGGTGGTCTTAAGATTTTGCTCAGCTAATGAAATAGCCGTACAGCATCTTGAGATCGTTTAAGATTATAACTGCAGTTTTAATTACAATTTTTGACATGTATTGTGGCTCTATTGTTAAATTGTAAGTAAAATATATTTTATCAGTTTTATATTAAATATTTAAATACATGTATATATTTAAAATGACTTTATATGATATAATCAATATTATTTTTCTTACAAAGAAATCTTTATTATTATTTATTAATTATAATTTATTTAAATAAATAAATAAAATAAATAAATAAATAATTATTTATTTATTATTTTATTAATCTTTTTCTATTATTTATTTATTGAAATTCAACTTAACAATAATTATGTTGTCAATAAAAGTTATGTTTCAATGATTCGATTCGATTTAATTCGATTTGATTCGATTCGGATTCGAACAAAAATGAAATTCATTTCGATTCGGTATCAAAAAACCTTCGCATATCTCTAGGCTTTACCAAGTGGTTCGTCCGCATCATCAAATACCAAATCGCTGCAAAACTGTGTAAAACGGTACGAGCCGCGCGTGATAGAAACGATAGTGGCGATTGCAGGATACGCACCGCTCGGACGTGCCTGCGTTCCCGAGAAGCCGCGCCGCGAGGGCGTTGCATGCGTAATTAATGAAACCAATAAAGCCGTTCGCACCCGTGGAAATTCGTTAAATTTAATTGGACGCGAGTAATCCCACGGTCGAACGAGGAACCGCGCGAGAAGAAGGGGGAAGCCGGTCCGTGGGCGGCGGGAGGCGTCAGGTGGGTTCTAAATGCAACCAAGGGAGATGTCCGAGTCGCGATATCAACTGATGGAGAACAAGCGTCACCCAGGGATTCATTGAAAGCGGCGAGAATTGATGCCATCGTCTTCAGAGAGTAAAATATAAAACTCATGTTTCAAACTGCGCATTGGAGATCGAGGATTGTGAATTGGAAATTAGAATTCGATTAATCAGATAATCTTAATTTTCATTTCTTCGTTCTTATTAGTTGAATTCTAATCTTCAGTTCGCAATCCTCAATCTCCAATAGTCTAACATGGGTTTTAAGCCTACTTTACACGATCTATATTTCGCGACAGAATTCGAGACAGAATTTTATTTATAATTTTATACATCGTATAATACAGAAAATATGTAAACAATCAGAATTGTAACTATAAAATGCTCTATTTTAACTTACTCTTTATCTTTTTCTAGTTTTGAGAATTAGAAAAGGATAAAGAATAAATTAAACCGAGATTAAAGTTAATCTACATTGGTGGAAATAGACGTAAGCGTTGTAGGATCTGTGAAGTTAGCAGGACATTCTACTAATCTACTAATAAAAGAAAACAATTAGAGTTCCAGTAGCACTTTTCATAGTTCTACAGTTCCTTATAAAAATAAAAAAAAGTTCCGCATTTTTTTTATAGCAAAAAACCAAAAATGAAAAAATGTGCTAAGTAACTTCGCGAATCTTACAATTAGAGGGAGCGGTGTCGTGCTAGATGCGCGAAGTTAGCACGACATTATTTCTTTTTTGGTTTTTTGCTATAAAAAATACGGAACCTTTTTTTATTTTTATAAGAAACTGTAGAACTATGAAAAGTGCTACTGGAACTCTAATTGTTTTCTTTTTTATATTAGTAAAATGTGCTAACTTCACAGATCCAGCGTTGTAAATAGTCGTGTCTAATCGATTAGGCAAACGGACCTCCTAATCATGTCAATGAAAGAAACAATTGAATATTCTACACATAATTATAAATCAAATTATGGTTCGTGTAATACAAGAATTTTTTCTCATCTATAATTATATTTATAATTTAATACGTAAAGTTATAAATAAAATTCTGTCTCAAATTCTGTCGCGAATTATAGATCGTGTAAAGTAAGTTTCAGAGGAGACGCGGACATTCCGCGAGAATCACAGTTATCGTCCCGCAACTGTTCGAAGCATTTTTTGGAAACATATTCTCCTTGTTATTTTAAACTTAAAAAAAAAACAATTTGACGAACGCTGGTTATGTATCTTTGGTGCATAGCGTATCACACAGATATATCGAACGAATATACGAAATGACAAATTATATAAAATAATAATTCGAGCATGTCAGAAACAATATACTATTTTCGTCTTTGTTTTTACGGTATTAATAAAACATTCGCAGGTTCGACGATGGCAAAAAGCACCATCCTACAGCCATCTGTTAGAACGACGAGGAACTCGCAGTCGCTCGCCAGCCTTGGAAATTCGCGGCGATATTTAGGCGCGTCGATGAACGTGCATCTCGCAAACGCGTCGCGATAATAACTGCTAATTCGGCGCATGAATATTGATGGATGCTAATGCACGACACGCTCATTGGCGTCGCGCGAAGACCGAACGCGCATTTTTGATCTGAGTGCCCGGGACGAGCGGGTTTTAAAGCGATTCGATCGAGAACGCGTCGTATCGCCATTAATTTGGCCGACGAGTAACAACGTTTCGTTTTACCAGTCGCATCACAGGACCTCCGCTCCACGCCGTGTTCTCCGGCCGGCAGTCGTCGCCGGGAATTCGGTCGACACTGAAATATCGCATTTCCAACTAAATCTGGCCGAATCTAATTTTACGGGACCCATGTGCATTAGCGGATTAATGCACTCCATTCCTGGCGGACCAAGTGATGAGCTGTATTTGCATGGCATTATACTTGCGCTCCCCCGCCGTTCTCCCGCCCCCCCCCCCACCCTCGCCTCCCGCCGACCTATCCTCTCGTTCCGCCCCTTCAATCCTGTCTCTAATTATACGTGTAGCACCACTATCGGCCCTCTTGCACAGGTGATAATCATATTACTATCCTATCAACGTTATTGCCATTCCTGAACGCATACCACGATCGCACTATTTGAAGTGCTTGGACTAATGCGGATCGATCGGCCGCCAAGAGGGCCCTCGCCCCCCCGAGCATGCCCTCTCGCAGTTCATTCGAGGGAGGACGAGAGACCAAGGAGGAGATTAGACAATGGCTTTGTATTTGTCAATTGACAATTAGCGGGGGATCTAATGGAATTGTGTTGTACACAATAAATTGCTAACGTACATTCCCGGCACCGCGAAGAAGAGCGATGCTGCACGGGACATGCTACAATTTATCTAGCATATTTAATATAAAGAATCTATCCCGCAAACAATAGTTTTACGTATTTTAACAGGATAGTCTTTTCAGAAAACACACAGCTAGAAAAATTGCGATGATTATTTTGGCGCCGAAATACCATTTTATCGGAACTATTACTTCTTTTGTTTTATTCGTCGAGATATTTCCGGCTATTACGGGTCTCCGTCGTTTTCCTCGCGTAGAGATACAGATACGTCTCAGACAGAGCGCAAACAGAACAGGAATAAATAACGCTCGAAACGAGGAACGAACTTCCTCGTGGAAGTTGCCGAAAGTGGAACGCGGAGCTATCGGGCGAACTTGCGAGCAACGAAGAAAAAAAAGGGCAAGGTACTATGAACTCGAGTAATCTCGCTCGGGCGGGGAACAAATTTACGCTAGAAAATAAAGAAGACGATATTAAGTTACTGCAGATCTATAGAAGCAATTTTGCGATATTTGCGAAAACGTGTAATATCTTCAGCTTACTTTATACTTGTGGAAAGATATTAAGTCAGAATGAAGATAATACTAACTTTTTAATTTTATCAAATATATCAAGAAAGAAATCTTTCAAATCTTTGGTCTGGAAAGAAATTCTAAAAGATGCTGTTTACTTCTCAAGCTAATCATTAAATCTGTAAGCCATATTTCAGAAAAACTTTCTGTTATTTAGCAAAGTTCGACTAGAGATTAAGATATAGGATAAACTGTTAGATATTAAAGGATCTTTAAAAACCAATTTCTTCGGTTAAATCATATTTGGTTATTTTTAAATTTCATGTGTATCAAAATTTATTATTTTAACACAAAATATATGGTTAAAAAATAACCATAACACAATTGTTCGGATCTGTGAAGTTAGCACGACATTCTACTAATATAAAAAAAACAATTAGAGTTCCAGTAGCACTTTTCATAGTTTTACAGTTCCTTATAAAAATAAAAAAAGTCCGCATTTTTAATAGCAAAAAATCAAAAATGAAAAAATGTGCTAACTTCGCGAATCTAGCACGACACCACCCCCTCTAAGGTACAAGAAAACAATAAATATTAACACTTTTGGCAACAGTTCCCGTTAGTTCTACTCGAGTTCCACCATTTGAGTAATTTGAAAATAAAATTCCAACAATTACCAATATTTCATACACTTTAAATATTACACCCAGCAC
>NJRQ01000461.1:80293-92912 GCA_003063805.1 Aphaenogaster ashmeadi
CAAGGTGCTTGGTAACATTAACCAAGCCTGGATTTTTATAACCAAGCCTTTCTTTCAGTGTACACACAAATCTAATGGGAGAATATACATCTTCGGTTTTATTAATCGAAGCGAATTCGTCGCGTGGAATTGGAGATGCGTTGTTTTGCGCAAACGGGATACATGACACATCGTGCGGTTCCTATTGATCGAATCGAAGCATCGGCTCGTGAAATCCGCACTTCTGTGCAGAATTCGCACGCGCGGGCTAGCATAATAATCGTGGTGTATTTGATTGTGAAGTATTTATACGATATTCGCGCGTGTATATGTAAATAATTGTATAGCAGCTGTTACATTTACTGTGGAATCAAAGAATGCCGCAGATAAAATTCGAGAAGATATTTGTAACGTTAACAGATTTTCAAATATTTAAATACGGACAAATATTTCAATATTTAAATTAAGGTTATTTTACTGTTTTCAACACAGAGATGCCGTTTCACGTTATATTTAAATTTCGCCCGGAGCAGAATATTTTTTATTTTATCACCTAACGCGCGAACGTTTCATTGCGTCACACAGAGCGTCTGCCGTACAGACGATCGTTGTTCCGTCGCGAAAACTTCTCGCTGTGAATATCGCAATCACTGCACAAAAGTGCAATTTCCGCATCGCCTGCCTAAGAAGCGTAGGAGATACAAATCAAAAAAATTCAAGTCTCATAGTGCATAATAAACGGATCTATAAACGGACCCGTTATCCACGATCTTGCCGGCTTTTTTTCCTTTCAATTTCGCGACTTTGCGAAATATTTTTTCATCCATTATTCCAGCATGAATCGAGCGGAGATTAACAAAATAGTGGGTGAATGAGAGATGAAAGAAATGGCTCGATGGTCTCGTCCTTGGCCTGGATATACACAGATATACAGACAACTACTCCAGTATTACATAAATGAGCTATCGAAGAACTATCTGTACGTATACTTAAGTAAGATTAAATGCTATTAAAAGCGAGAAATGCCATTTGGATACAGTATTCTCCGTCTACAATCCTGCGACACGTAAGTGATTTTAATTGCTCCCGTTGGCAAGGAAGACCTGCCACGCTTTCAAAACGCTAATATCGGAAGATCTAACAGCCGACTCTCGCTAATTCCGCTTGTCGGTTACGCATAAATCTCAAAGGGAAAGTGCGCATCGCGTGTATTCCGATCGAGAGAGCACTAATCTCAATATGCAGATTAATTCAGCGACGATTAAAGGAGGTAGAGATGAAAGATCTTGTGAAGAAAGAGAGGAGAGAGAGAGAGAGAGAAGGAGAGGGCGGGCATACAGGAGAGTGGCAGCCGGGGGTAGTTTGCGCAAACGGATGAAAGAGAACGGACGTTGCGCGTGTCCTTGGCCCGAGGTGGGCGCGGGCCAGACATCCTAGATCTGGTCTCCGTATATCCTGGACAAACCGGCGTGAAGGAGTCGTTAAAAACGTCCCATCTACGTATCGCTCGTCGTTTCACCCTACCGTCGCCGACGACGTGTGGGAGTAGTGCCGCGAGTGGGTGGGAAAACGATCGCCGAAACGTTCTCGCGCTCCGAATCTCGGGTATAACCGGATTCCGTCACCAAGTCGACATCCTTCGCGTCGTCGACGGGTTGGACCCCATCTTCGTCGATCAATACGCTTTCCCGACCGACTTTTCCATGCCCCGTAAAATCAGCGACTACGACGTAACCGCAGCTCGATGAGCCCACCTCTGCCGTCACTCCATTTCCTCTCCGTTGATTTGTTTTTCGCTTGTCCAGATTTCGGGATAACTTGGTCAAATCGATGTCAGTTGGGATATCTTTGTGTAAACGGTATTAGATGTATTTGTCTGAAATAAAATTGCGATTTCAACGTGCAATCAGAAACGAAAGAGGGAAAGATTTTACTTGACTTCTTCGTGACCTTTTTACGCGCGCATAGACGGTTCGTTCTCCCTCGAGCAGCTCCATGTACAATTTTGGTATATGGAATATTTGAAGGATATTTCGAGCACACACACACATTATCGACCTCCCTCACCCACGCTCTTTCGTTCGATTGTTAGATGTATTTCTGATTCTTCTGCGCGGTTTCGAAGGTCGTTCGATTTCGTCATACCGCCGGAGGCAAAATTCCTGTATATTCCTCCCTGTCGTTTCACTTAAAATCTGAAACATGGAACAACGTGGAATGCAAGTTATACACGTTATCATAACAAATCTGGCAGGGAATGAAACATTACATACGTAGAAAAGTTTGTGCTAATTGAAGTAAGAGTATTTTACTTGTAAAGAAAAATATTTATTCAGTTTCTTGTATATTATACGTCTCGTATATTCCTCTTTTATTTATCCACGAAAATTCTAATTTGATCAGTTAAATCACAAGAAAAATCCACATCTGACGTAACTTTAAGAATCCAGGGAAGCGAACGCGAAAACGTTTTATAGCATTTGAATGTGTACTGCAAGCGTTTCTTTTATTTCTTCCTCAATCGTATTTCAAATTGAAAGACAGTTGCATATTGCGCAGTGAAATGGTTTTTTTAATATGATATTCTCTTTGATTGTACCGTTCGATCGCTATTGATATTTTCTACATAGTTTCAATGTAATTGTTTGTTAAAACTTCTTTTACATAAATTCTATATTATCCCAAGATTTTTATTTTCTGTGTAAATGTATCATTTTTGCTACAGCTTATTTAATGAGAAACACGATACATTTTTTTGTTAAAAAGGCAGACAGATTAAAAGCTGTGCGTGCTTATACATTCAAAGAGATGTAATGCGCAG
Organism: Aphaenogaster ashmeadi; assembly: GCA_003063805.1. NCBI lineage: Eukaryota > Metazoa > Arthropoda > Insecta > Hymenoptera > Formicidae > Aphaenogaster > Aphaenogaster ashmeadi. The sequence goes on from NJRQ01000461.1 coordinate 83,094, forward strand.
TGCAACGTATAGAACGTTATTCGAAACTATCGGAAGAGAGATTTTAGCTTCGCGCATTTTGCTTGATCCATATTCATCTTCTCGAAATTATCTAGTAGCAAAAATTTTTTGGACGCAATATTATGATTGCAAATTTTCATTTCGCTAAATGGCGCTAAGTGGGACACTTGTTCGCTCGAAAGAGGACACTTCCCTTGCGAAAGAATTTTATGACTTTTTAACCAGGCTAGGCCAGAACTCGCATTGATCCTCTCTCTCTCGTAACAAGGCATTCGTAAGCGCATTAAACGTTTTAGAAAATTGCGAAGTCGCCATACAATCTTGCCGTGCCAATAAAACATTTCATCAATAATTAGTTTCGCCGAAAGTCCGGTGTATTAATTAAGCGACGCGACGCATTCCGATGGGCTATCGATTCTGCTTTTAATATCAGCGGTCGAGGATCTACTTTTTTTGTTTGTGCAGAACTTGAAGCGGTTCTAAAGTGTCTTCTTTGCATTTTGCTTTAATGGACTCGATCAATAATGCTAACGGAAAGTTCGATGGCACATTTGAGGCATTTAAATACTCATTTAAATTGAGTCTACTAAACCGCACGCGAAATCTGTTATGGAAATCCGTACTTATTATCAGCATCAATTTATATTTCTTATTTTATATGAGAAATATTTAACGATAACTCAATTGATATATCACGAATTAGCTTATTTTTTTATAAATTGTTAGATTGCACAGATTTCGTAGAAATGCTATATTGGATGGAGGTTAATATTTGCGAAAGGCCAATAATCACGCTCGCCCGAATCTAATTAACGATAATATCGTGTCCATGGCAGTTATATAGTACCACTCTTTCTAACGAGATATGAGTGACCCGAGCATAATTAACCCGCTCTCGGACCATTGAAGTTTCACAGCTCACTTGATCTGCCTATAGCAACCGGGTCATCGACTCGGAAGTCGGCGAACGCACTTCCTCCGGTCCGACGGAGACTCGTCGGGTTTCAGACGGAAGGGATGTCCGTAGTAATTGAAACGCGAGAATCATTGCGATCCACTGCCGGTTCTCTGACCCGAAGACGCCACGTCGAAACTCTTCCCCGTTTGCAACGCCGTTGTCGGAGAACGGCGAATATACGTATTCTTCTATTACTCTCGCGCTTTACTCATTTTTCACAGCGACGCCGCAGATAATTTTCCGCCTGACTTACGGCAGAGATTTGACCGACGATAAATCGACGAAGAATACGAGCGCGCGGTGATAAAGTCGGAAACGGATGCCCAAACGTGAAGTCTATTTTTAGCGCGGATACGATCTTGCTGGTTTATCTGTTAAATTGTTTCAAGGTGGGAACAAAGAGTCGCACGCGCAACTCTCCATCTCTTGTTGTTCTTCGTATCATCACCGCGATAGTCCCTTCGCGAACGTGGGCATCTGGCTCACACGAAATAACGACCCGGATTTTCTCCGAAAAGATTGACGTGTGTGAAGTTAGCCCCGCACTTTTCGAATTCTATATTTTTATGAATTGTGCTGAATTGTGCTACGTTTGTGCCGTATTGTGCCGCAAATCACAACTCTGTAAAACTCAAAGCGTATTCAAGAAAATAAAAAAAAAACAAAATTTTTGACAGCCCCGCACTTTTCGAATTTTGAGTTTTTCTTTATTGTACCGTATTGTGCTATGTTTGTGCTGACTTGTGCCGCTAACGCGAGGTCGATAACTTCAATAACAATTAGAAAAAAAAAACAAAATTATACTAGCTCCGCACTTTTGTCGAATCGAACCCAATTTTTTTCGGTAGATGATAATTTGTGCTACATTGTGCCGTTGAAAAAAACTCTATATCTCCTTTCATTTAATAAATAAAAAATGTTGAACCTCAAATACAAAATAACAAAAAACCATTTTTACAACGCATTTATCGAAGTTCTGCAAGCATGGTGTAGTTGTGCTAAACGAGTAGGTACAATAGAAAAACGGTCGGAAATGTATCGAAAGATGCAGGGATTAAAAAAATTGGCCCGAGGGGGTGGGGGTGAGAAAAAACTTCACATTTTTGAAAGATTAACCGTGTGAATATTTGACACGATAGAATTTTTTCTTTTGCTTCTTCGAATTTTTTCCTCTCAGATTGCTCTTCGAACAGAGAAATTAGGAATTTTGAGAATTCGCAATGTTACCCGAACAAGTTTTAAGAGATATTAACGTTAAGAAAAAACACATAAATCCTGTTGTTACGTAAAATTGATTTTGCCACGATATAATAATTGTGACAAATATATTTTTAATTTATTGAATTACCTAATGTGCGATTGGATATAAAACATTTCTTAAGAGTCAAATTTTTTATAAAAAATGCACTTAGTATTTTTTTATTAAGCATTTTTTTGATAACGTAATAAGTAATTCTTTTTCATCTGATTTATTTATTATACTTATAATAGCTTAGTGTAGCATGACAGAATATAAACTCAAAAAGTGGGTTCTATATTCCAGATCAATTTTCTCTCTGAGAATATCAGACGTGGGCGCAATAGAATGGAAAAGCAAGATTAAACTTTAATTAAGCGCCACTTGGTACCTCATATAATTTGAAAACACTCGACCGTGTAATTCCACGGGTCGTTCTTGACTCGTTTTGTCAGCAAGCAAATGCGATTATCGTCTCAATGCTCCTGCAATTTCAGGGATATTGTTACAACAAGCGTTGATAGTTTAATGCATGCCGCTATACATATTTATTTGACAAGTGCCACCGCGCGTGTGCTTTGTCAAATACATCGTTATACACAGGTATATATCGCTTTTTAGATGATAGTAAGAGATATCTACTTGATAGCTGTGTGCGTGCGTGTCGAATTATATATCGCATAGCAAAATTGTTATCGTTAATGGGTCGAAGGAGCACTATATCGGTCACATAATGTGCTTCCTTTATGACTGTTCTTAGTCGCCACTATCCTTCCGACATATTACACAATTATTGACGTCATCAACCTGGAACATACCGAACAAGAGACTATGACATAAGGATTGTGCCATTAATATCACAAAGGAGCCTCATCGTATATCGCTATATATGCGACCTTTCTAACACGAGCTCGGGAATTATATAAAGTGGCTAGACACGAATATTTATATCTTTAACCCGTTGACTCTTTCTTCTGAATATATAGTGATTATATCTATAGTTTCTTTCTACGGTATTATATTTGATGTGAGGTGAAATGATGTGTTTTTAAGAGTTTTTAGTATATATAGAAGACAATTTTTAAGATAAATTTCAGAATTTACAAGTTTAATATTACCTAATAACACAAAGTCCAAAGTTAAAAGAACATTCTAAGCAGAGCCAGATCTAGGCATGGGCCCACCCGGTTCTGTACCCAGGGCCCCGCTTTTACAAGGGCTCCAACAAATTTCTTATTTTAAAAAATTTTTCAAAACAAAAATTTAAGAAAAAAATGTTTATAAAATTTTGAAGATGTATAAAAAACTTAGTAATAAAATTTTAAAAATAGTCTAAACAATTTCTTGTAGAAAAAGTATTTAAATCAGTTTAATGAGAAGAATTATTTAATTAATTTTTTAATATCGATTTAAATTGAAATTTCTTATAGGTAGATTGCCTATACAAGATAATTAATGTATTAAAAAATTGTTTAATTCGGTCAAGATTTTGGAGCTTTTATTGAACTTGTGCATTGAGAACGAATGGTTACAGAGTATCTATAAACTTTAATAACATTGTTGATAATTTTGTATCAAGAAAAGTGAAACATATATAATGCCTTTATTGTTACGGTTACATTATTTAATTAATAATAAATTAATATATTTTATGTTGAAAAGTTTTTAAATTTTTTGTTGTGTCCTTTTTTTTAGTACTCAAAAAATAAAAAGGGTCCTCATATGGCGGCCCGAGGGCCTCCTACGAGTTAACCCGGCCCTGATTTTAAGTTAAATTATCTTATTTTGAGATATATTTTGAGATATATTTTAATCGAAAATTTTATAGCTATGCTATTTTACACAGGAAAATTTGTTTCCACACCGTGTTGATTGTCTTATTTTCAACGATAACGTTGATAACTTCTTATCGATATGTCGAAAATACATCGATATCTTATCAAGGCATTCCACGTTCCCAAGACGCACGAGTTATCGTGAAGTCAGTAAAATCAAACGACCGTATGTCAGCATTTTTCGCGCGTGTCTCTTTGTGACGTCGCGTCGTCTCTTCGGTTAAGTGAGATGTGTTCATACTGGTGACATATAGCACAAGATTTCTCGTCACGTCTATACCGGAGTTCTATCACGGGAAAGTTTGCCAAGCGACGTCGTCGTCGGCCGCGCGAACTTTTTCGTAACTTTTCGCTGGATGGTGGCGACGACGTCGACGAATTTTCTCCTCGCCGTTGAAATTCGTTTTGTTTCGTGAAAATAAAACGGGGTAGATCTCGTTAACGAACAAGTATCGTATATCAGCCGCGCCGCAATTACGGGATTTTGATCACGATGGGTTTCGTTGGTAAACCAGTTCCCGAGGGATTTTTCTTCGGGCGCTCGTAACTGTCACATGTATTTTCGTAGATTGACAAAAGTTAGTTCACAACGTCATTTTATTTATTTATAATCTACCCAGCAAACACAGAACATAGCAGCAACATTGCGGCAATGTTGCAATATTGCTGTAATGTTGCTACAATGTTACAACATTGCCGCAATGTTGCTGCAATGTTCTGTGTTTGCTGGGTAAACAACAAGAACAATGAGTAATTCTAAGAACGGCTAAAGCCAGCCTTTTTCGTGGATAGAATTCTTTTCTTCCTACAAATTGAATGTCCGTTATTCTTGGCTTTGCGCCAAGATCCTCGATTTTAGGGCGAAATTACCTAACATCTCGAAATCTCCACGTACGGTCCATTCTCTGCGGCGCAATTCGCAGTTTTGGTGTAATGACAAATATTATCTCGGTGTGACAAGGACGGTTATGATACTTGACACTTGTTTAGCGATCCTCGGCTACCTCGGCAGGAGTTGAGCCTGCCGTGTAATCTCGACTCTTGGACCAATTATCCGATGCATCTTGGCGAGCTGGAAGCTATTATTAAGCGTTGTAGCGCACCGCATATACGGAGCCACGTGTATTTTACGTTGATTCGTTCCCTTTAATGGCCGCTTGCAGCAGATCGGATGGAGATAGGTAGGGATGAAGCTGCGCGAATTGAAGTGCTTCAATCCGGTTGATTAAATCGCCTTTGGTTTACGGAGGCAACCGAGTTACGAAAGCAACCTCCGCATATCCTAGCCTTTGCATGCTAAAGACGCGCCTTCGTAGATTTCATCGAGGGGCTACGTGCGAATGTTCAAATATCCTTCAAAGGACCTGGCGCCGTTTTATCGCAACATTACAGCATTGTTGCGGTACAGCGTAGCTGCTGCGAGATACATAAAAAAATAGGTGTCTCCCATTTTAAAGCTGCGCGAGTTAACTATAGGTATTCCAATTTCATTTATATGGCTCGTATAAAGCGGTTAGGTCCTTGCTGCACTCGTTCACGATTCTTTGAGAGTTTTTTCGTCAAAAATCCTTTAAACTTTTATTGCCAATTATTCCTCTCTCTTAAATTTCAGAGAAGTATCGCGCTTTCGCGATATTTTAAAAAAATTAGCACTTGCATGTGTCTACGGGCTTGTGTCTATATGGATTATTTATCACTTCGAGAGGATAATATCTGAGTCTGTTTCGTTAAAAATTTTTATACGACCTAGATTATACGAACATACGAAAATTGAGGTTTGAGATTAAAGCTGACCTCCAATGTCCGTTTCTCGAATAAAATCTCTACGAATCAAATTAGGGGAACGACATTACAATTTTCCGCGAAACTACCTCTAAAGTGCTCTAGGTTACGACGGAATCACGCTGATATGTTGGTATGTACGGTGAGGTACGCTGTGACATGGCAGTTCGAAACGCCGCGACCGAAGACCAAGACCGGCCGACCTTTTCCACGAGTTGTTAAAGCTATAAGAAGAGGTGAATCGTTTTCTATTTTATTGAAAGTGTAAATGTCAATGTAACTTACCGTCGGTGCGTTAGGCGAGCAAACGGCTAATACGCCAGTCTATTTATGTGAGGCGCGGTTCAGGCGACAAAGTGTATTGCGCCGCATATTCTCCCATGTGAGGATGTGCCGTGTATGATGTAGCGACGTTTTTCCGCGAACGTTATTTCATTTTTTATTTCTTGAATGGTGAGATGTACGGTCCGCTTAGTTAATATTCTACCGTTATCCGCGTGTTAGCCGCACGGAGTGTAAAATGGGATAAATGTATAAGAAATAGAGCTTCCGCTCTTTTTTTAACTTGATATATTCCGTGTGGTTTTAATTCCAAACTACGGATTTGAAAGAAAAAAACCTTTACCGCGTTATTTCATTAAGAACGTACGTGGAAAGTATGCATGCATACATATACGCACGTATATTTTTGCGATTTGTATTTAACTGTGTTACTTATACGTTAAAGGTGATATTTAATACAACTTGCAATATTGAACGACGACAAAGATACATGTACGGATTTCGCAAACCAAACTTCTCTCTCCATGTCGTATTATAACAGATTTACATCGCACATCGAGAACATCTGGCGATGGAACACAGAGAAAGTTACACACAGTGATAGTTCGTATTATATTTAACGTCAGACATCCCGTAACGCTTTGCTTCGGAAAAGCGATTCGCCCCGGTCGCTCCTATCGCCGTACGCCCATTTCCTTTTCTCATCGGGTCGTGATAAATGGCGAAGTCAGAATTCTTGGCAAAAGAGTCTCGTGAGAAATCTTCCTGACGTATCCGGGTTAGAACAAGCCAGCGACGCTGTTCGCACGTTGATCCGATACCGCGTGATTCTTTGACTCCTCCGTTTATATAACAGTATAAATAGAATTTTTCTTGCATTTATTATATATATATATATATATATATTTTGTTAAATTTTGATTCTCGATATTAATTCTTAAATGGCACGTTATTCATGCGCTGTCCACGTCGCCTCTTAAAATTTTTAAATCTCTAGATAATTATTCTTTTAAATGATGTATAAGTATTTCCTCATCCTAAACTTATGTGCATAACAAAGAAATTATCTAGAAATTTATAAAGATTAAAAAAACGACATGAATATGAATAATGCGTGCATGCTATTTAAAAGTTAATATCAATTATCAGTCTTTGACTTGTTCGCATTTCTGAATAAATATAAAAGAAGTTTAACACAATTAAGTTAAGTGGCACTAAATATTTATTTAGCAATTTTCTAAGAAACGTAAATAGCATGTTTCCTAGAAAAATACTTATAGAACTTACGCCTACTTATTTTTATGTAATAGCTACGACCTACTTTAACGGCATTCTTTTAACATTGAGTTAACTGCGAAGAAAGGCTCTCCTTCACGTCACATTCATTCTCATTTTACTTTTCTTGTTCTGCCACCAGTTTCCACGAAGGCCCTGGCTGGTGCGAAGAGTCTCGGCGGATTCTTGTACAGCGCTGTGAACAAGGCCGGGAAGACCGTGGTGGAGGCCAGCGCGAAGATCAAGAAGACCGTCGAAGAGAACGTGAGTTTTTTCCATTGTCACTATAATCCTGTAAACGTGCCGATCGATCTGGCTTTAATGACCTGCGTTGCCGTCGTCCCGACGATTTTAATCGGGTAGTGAGATATCTTCGAGATTGATTTCAATCTAGTACCTATACCACACTGAAAAAAAAACTCGGGATAAAAAGAACTAAATCTCAGGGTCGCGTAAATTTAGTTACGCGAACTATAATCAAGTCAAAATGAATAAAAATCAAGTAAAATAAATAACTTGACGTGGTACATTTTTAACTGTTGACTAAATTTTTTTAGTAAAAAGTTGACAAAACTGAAATTAAGTAATTAAATGTGTAATATTAAACGTTTATTCAACTACCATAAGGTTCATTTAACTGCGTAATATGGATTTTATATGAGTAATTCTATGTCCGCATAAGAAATCAAATCAATCACATGAAAAATACATTGAACCAATTATTTTAATAATTGAACGACGGCACTTTCTCGCGAGCCTGATTGCGCCGTTAAAGGGACAAAAGCGTTTAAGGCGCTTTCGTAAGTAAGATCCCTTGTGAAGTAGTATAAAAAAGATGCCCGAACACACCATTCTGTACACTGTATCTCGATAAGTAGGATGAATTATGTATACTGTATATTATGAATTATATACAAAACTAAAAACTACATCAACATAATTTTCGCGTTAAAATGCGTACGCGTGCCATGATTTACGTAAATTTTATTAAAAGATAATGGCATATAATGCAGCGACTTGGCATTTTTGGCCATCCGATGCCTATTTACGTTAAATCTACTTTAACAATTGTAAATTAGTAGGTTAGTCATATATCAACATCTTCTGGAAATTGATCGATAAACGAATCGCTATACACAGAAAAAAAATACTGTTGCTTCAATTAAAGTGTCTAGATTATTCTTTTAATAATCTAAATATTTGGTCCAATCATAATTCAGTTGAATGAACTATTTATGTTTGTGGCAGCCCGTGACGTAGACTTTAACTGAAGCAACATCATTTTTTTTCAGTGTATAGCGAAACATTTATCGATCAATTCCCAGAAGATGTTGATATATGACTAACGTACCAATTTACAATTGTTTGTAGTTTTACTTCGAACTACTTTTTTCAATCGTAACTGCAGAGCTATTTATTCGCGCTCGTTTCGTATCGTTACGCGCACGAGCAATTTGATAACACAGTTTTAATATTCCCGTCGCGTATTATTCGATGTTTTCGCGTTTCACGTATATCGAGGTATCTGGAATTTTTGCATTGCGCATTTACCATCGTCCATACGTGAGTATGGGTAAATTTGAAGCACAACAAAGAATAGTGGGTAGAAGCAAACTTATTTTGCAAACGTTTTTCCACGGATGCAAGGAAACGTATTTGTGCAAATATTTTGTTTTTGCTTTTCCGTCCTTCGGAAATTCGTTGAACTCTGCAGTAGTTTTTTTCCTCCCCCCTTTTATCGGCATTGCGTTCTGTCGCTGTCGATATCGGCTCGTAGGATTTATTCTTTCGTGATGGTACGGGCTGATACACGTACGCGACGCGTACACATCCAATGCGCGACAGAATACGGTGTCCCGCGAGAATTCGGTTAAGCACATAAACCCGGGACGGCATTTCCGCAGACGCGGTGCATAATCGCGCGTTGTGTATGTATTTCGGAAATTAAAGGGACTTTAAAGGCCCCCGCACAATCAAAAATATAAGAAACAAAGAACAGATATTGGCGATTGGGATGAGGAAGAAGGAAGAAGAAAGATTCTTTCTTTTTCCTTCTTCCACATCCCAATCGCTAATATCTGTGTTCCTTCTTGTTCCTTTTTTTTTATTGTGTGGAGGCCTTAATACTCGCAGTCAGCTGACTTTGCCTCGTAAAGCTTTCACTCGCAATATTCATTCAGAGAATTCATTTTCCAGTGCGCGATGACTCGATAAAAGGTCGACATTTTAGAATAATAATTCGGTGAGATTCTTGTAGAATTGACTGATGCGATTTTTCTTGGAGGAAAAGCGACGCGCAGCACCTTCTGTACATACACGGAGAAAACATAGTAAAAATAATTTATAATTCCAGCAATGAATGAATGAATGAATGGAGTTTATTGCCCCTAAGGGATTACAATATATAATACAAAAAATATACAACCACGCCTTCTCTTATCCATTAGCTT
>NJRQ01000461.1:94523-115078 GCA_003063805.1 Aphaenogaster ashmeadi
CAAATTTTTTAATATTTCAGCAAAACCGTTCTTTCCGTGAGAAAATCTCTTTTTGATAAGTTGAATAATTTGTGCGTAACAGTTAAAATTTCTTATTATTAAATTAAAATGTCAAAATGTCAGTAAAAATTAACTGAGCGATAAGTCAATATTATCTAAGCTGTACAAATTTTTAACAAAAAATGGTATGTAGCGTAGGCGCAGTTACGAGCACGAGTAAACTTTATCATCGACCCACTTTGATTGCTTATATTTTTCGAAATTTATTGCGACCTCGACATTTTCGTAATTGCGAATTTTTAATTTCAATTACTCTCCAGAATTAAAATATTGTGTTCCACACACAGAGCTTGCATAATTAATATGTTTGAAATATTTGACGAAATCGTTAGTGGCTTTCATCAAGTTAACGTTTTTATATTATACGCTCGATGAACAATTTTATAAAATAATTTCATGATACGGGACTATCGAATGGGGTCGCTGCAGTTTTCTCGGTTTCCTCCCAAGTACGTTTTCTAGCGGTTGCAGTAGTGATTTACCATTGTTGCGACCACTCGCACATCCTCTGACACTCACGTGCACGTGACGTGTAATTTCTCAAGAGACCGCGATTCACCGCGCGTACGCAGCATCCGCTTGTTCCGCGGTGATCTTCGATTACAGGTCTGCACGTCAGGGATATATAACGTCGTCTGATCAGGTCGATGCTTGTCACCGTTGATGCACCGTTAATGTAACAAAGCTGCAACAATCTGCACAGATACACAGAGGAATCGAAGTAAAGACCGTTCTAAAAATACCTAATTTAGAGGTAGAATTTTGACATCATACCAGAATCGATCGACGTTTATTTTTTTTTTTTCGCGCGAGCCTGTGTTTCTCTTTATATCATTTTTTAATGTAATACGAAATTATTTACCAAAATAATGGTGTTAATTTAATTATATAATGTCAACAGTTACTGCGAGTAACTATTAGCGTATCGCGACGGCAATAGTTCCGTCAGTAGCTTTAACGATGCATCACACCGGGTTTACAGTTTTGGCCCTTATACTCTGGCTTTAATTTCAACCATATAAATTTACATTATGCGCCGGTATATGAAGGGAGCATAAATTCTCGCGTATAATAAATTCACTCGACGCTGTTACCAGGTTCCGTCGAGCATGTATTATCGCCGTAACTAGCGTTACAGGTTGGATGTCCGATGAATAGGTACTATCACGTGACAAACATCGGCAAACAAAACGACACGGGAACTCATCGAATGTACAAACACCACGTCTGCGTTCGGGAATGTGGAATTACGGGAACGCCGGGAACACACCGAAATCGTCTGCGCGTATACGCTTTTTAGCGTCGTTCGCGTGTCATTGATTACAATTCGACGATACTGACGGGAAATTTCGTTTTGTCATCAACGTTATCGTTCAATCAGTTCGTTTATGTAGATATTATTCGGCTGAATTATATTGGATTGACAATTTATTTATATAAAATCGTTTTGTTCATTTAAAATCGAGTTCGAGCTTTGCTAAACTAAACTGACGCATCCATTTGCGTTCGTTTTGTTTCAATTAAGTCTTGAAATTCGTATCTCAGATCATCTTGAAAATGAACGGGTTGTATCTCGCAGATCTGTAGATATATAGTCTCAAGTCGATACTGTTATTAATATCTTCCGGAAAAGGCGGCGGTGCTCGACCCATTTTCGCTTATGATGTTAAAGCGGAACAATTTTGCTGCTTCCTTATTCGCGCGGATGTTTCGTTGCGTTTTATAAAATCGCGAGTTTGCTGAGCTCAGTTCGTTACTCTTTCGATTTACCGATATTACACTGACAGAGACGCTTCGGAACATATGTTGCTAAAGATACGATCGCGTCGACACGTGACAAGATTCTATGCGCTCGTTCGTTATCTGATCGCGTGTTTCATTATTGAATTATGTAGGCACGAAGCGGGCGATGGTACAGCTTTCATGGGTTGCTGTTGTTGCAACGTGTTGCAATTTTATTCCCTAGCTGAGCAACACGAGGCAATCTATTTGTAACTTTACGTTATCAGCTTAGTTTCAAATCAAATCGAGCAGGTTTCTTTGTCAACAATTTATATTATGTATACACAATTTACATGTTTTATATTTATTTTTTGTTCTTCGATTTTATTTTATATATACTTCACTCGTGGTATACTTCATGCGAAATGGAAATCTTTTATTGCTAGCTTATTAATTTCTTATTTCATTTTATACTTTCTTGTATTAATTCTTTCCATGTATATATTCCCATCTCGTACGAGATGCTTTCTTATTATATATAAGGAAACAATTTTTATCAGAAATCTGGAAAAATCTATTGAATTTTGTATATTCTATTGCAGGTATTACTGATAATACTTTTTATCAGAAATTCTATTTTTCAGTCGCGATCACAAAAATGAAAAGTTGTGGGGATATTGGTGTTCACGTGATATCTACTTTGTGCTGCGGACTTGCATCGCCGCGGGCGTTATCTCGTGCCAAATAAACGATAAAATATTTCATCATTTACTTTATCGTTCGCAGACACTGTCTGTTCACATCTTTATTTTTACTGGCAGGGATCTTGGAAACGAGATTTATGCATATCGCGTACATTATCGATCACGCACCGTTATTTCCCTGTGACAGCGACTTCTGCTTTATATCGTGATCAATATCGTCAGAGTAGTGCTTCTTTGTGAAATAGCTTGGCACTTATTGCGCCGCTTTTAGGTCGTAGAATTTTGATACGTATCGCAGATACTTAATAAATTGAGGTATAGATTGAATCAATGAACGTGGAACTATGTTTTTATTGTGTATTTTACGTATTCATGTAGACAACTTTTATCAGATGTTATTTAAAATACATGCAATTGTTGTATGTATATCATATCTGATAAAATTATAGAAATCTTTAAGAATTGCAGAGATATACATATTAAAATATAATATTACATTATGATATACTTAATTTTTAAAATAATAATTTATTTTTATTTTGTACTTATGTATGTGTGTTGTATTTAGGACCAAATTTATTTTGTTCTAAATAAACACACTAAATAAACTTTTCTTTTTAATTATTTATTACTCTATTATATTAAAAAAAATTTTTTTTGAATTAATTCATGCATTTAATGAAATTATATATTAATTTATGTAGATTTTATCATACATATTATTGCCATATGATGAGCAATAATATGTGGAAAAGCTCGCGTGTTTATTTGTCCGCGAAAATGTAAAATTATGCAGTTGTATTATATTCCACATTAAAATTTATTCATATATAGGCTTTTGAATTTCGATGGCTGGTGATTAGTGTTCCAAAGTTTAAACCTCTGAGACAAGTTTGATGATATCGTAAAATTCGTTTTGTCCTCTTTCCCATATCCAATCATGTAAAACGCATCTATTAGTAATCCTCTTTTCCGTGAACTTAGTCGATATTTATAGAGTGGCATAAACCTTACTTTGGTTTACATAATGCATCTTGAATAAGAATCTTAGGAAAACTTCCTAAAAGCAATGCAAGAAATTTTGTTTGTAATTAATATTTTTATCTATTTTTGTCATGTTTTATAGAGATAAAAGCAATTTCTAAAACTAATTTAAAATTTGTTAAAGTTATTTTATGAAAGTTTTTGTAATGATCTCAAAATTGTGGATGAGTAATAATGTAAAATGTCACGAGATGTTATTGTCTTACACCTACAAGAATGAATTCTTTTATAAATTCTAAGAATATATATAATATATATATATATATTCTGAGAAAAACACTTATGTAACTTTTATCTTATTCCAGAACAGAGAATTAAATTAAAAGTTTTCCGCGCTCGCACAACTATCTCAGACAAGCGCAACGACTTTTTCTGTTGTGCACGAATGAATAACATTTTTTTCTATGAATTTCAAGATACATATTTTCTCATTAGTAATTGCGAGATTATCAGTTTATGACAGAACATTATTACTGCACGTAACATCGTAGAGAGAGAAAAGAGATATTTTAAAACTAAAAAAAAAATGAAATAATTTAATGTATAATGGCAAAAATTAATATTTTTATCGATAATATAGTAATTTTGTGAGATAGAGATTACAGCAGCAATCCCAATAAAGCAGATTGTTTATTTATGTCACGTACATGCGCGTGTAATTACCTGCTACGTTATTACCTGCTACGTTATTACCTGCTACGTTATTACTTACAAGTGCATTAAAGATCGGAAAGTTTGCTACTGGATCTAGCGTTGCGTTTAATTGTGTGGCATGTTTTCTCAAAGCGTGACCGCAATCACTAGCTAATAAGTGGATAAAACTGGTGGAATCAGACGGCACGAGAGAGGCGCCAGTAGTAGTCCGCCGCGTCTAGTCAGCCCTCGGCGGAGAATTTCTCGTTTTTTACGGTTTAAATGATTTAACCACACACACTCGCGCACATATATACAATATATATGTATATATAAATTTTGTGTGTATGTCCGCCAGCGTGTGTGGTTAATAATCACTTAAACCGTAAAAAAACGAGAAATTCTCCGTCGAGGACTAAAATTTTCTGTGGATGTATTACATAATTTTATGTATATATATATATATGAAACTATGTAATACATCCACAAAAATTTTACATACACATCAAAGCGATCACGTGCTTATTGATACGTGGCGGAAATATAAGCGTGCGCGCGCGTACAAATCAGTCTCGGCCGCGTGATACCACGCGCGGCGTGCATACACAGCTGAAGAATAGGAACAGTTGGTATTGATCCGCAACGCCACCCCCTTGGTTTGAGGGACTCGACTACGGGAACTAACTCACACTACCGCCGCTACCATGAACATCTCGCGGTTTGCGCGACTTCCGCGAAAAGCTGGCGATAACGGCAAGGCGACCACTCGCGGCCTTCAACGACCTGCTCTCGATACCTGGCCTGGGATTCTCTAACGTCTTAGCGACGATTATCGTTGTCGTTAGCGAGCGATACCCTATGAGGGTTGCGCTTTTCACCAGGATTGTCCTTGTCATTGACTGTCGCTAGTTAACGATACCGAAAACCGTCGATAACAAGTTACTGAATCCTGCTACTGACTTCCTCTCCGCGCGAACAGTCGCTTAATCAGTTCTAGCGGCTATTTTTTTCGCGCTATTCGTTTGTAACTTTGTGGCATTCAATTGCTGTTGAAGACGATTCCTTGTTGAAGACTGTTGAAATAGAGTTTCTTCGTTAATTTCAAAATTATAGTATTTATTACTTCACCGCAGTTTTCTTTCCATATTATATTGTTCTTTAATTCATTAGAGAACACAGTTATGTTATTCTTTAATATAAATTTATTGTACTGAAAATAAATTCACTTTCTCTTTTTTGCTGCGTATACAAGAATTTTATACAAGAATGTATACAAGAATTATATACAAGAATTATATACAAGAATACAATAATTTTTTAAAATAATTTTTGTCACAATTGGTTCTCAATAAAATATTTATCTTACCATAATGTTATTTTATCTATAAAAATTATTTGTTATTATTTTATCAAATATTGCCTCCATATTCCTATATTGTCTATGTTGGACAATCTTGCATGGTATATCTGCTTCTTTACAATGACGTATACGTCGACGCATTTGTCTATCCTCGTTGCGAAACGACAGTGACTTCTTCTCTATTTTTTTTCTTGCTCTGTCTTCACCGGTGCACCACCGCTGTGCGGCTGATGAGAATCGATGGCCCGAGAGCCTTGAACTTTCTTCGCTCTGACGCTCACCGTTCTACGCATACGATATCCCACTTCTTCTTCTTCCATGCATTTCCCTATGCCGCGTGTATCGAATGTCGATTCCAGATGCTAGCGGATTTCGCTAGTATATCAACTCAAGGTTGCGTGGTTGCTGGTGGTCGGTCCATTTTAATAAATGCAGTGCGCGGACTAGTATTATACCACAATACACATAGTAGCGGCTAATGCGTAATCCGGATAATGCATAATGGATTAATCGAGAAGAGATTTTAATAGGCTATAAAGTCATATTTAAATCTTGTTCGAAAACACAGAATATATTTTTTTTAAATACGATGAGGATATATTTTACGAGATATATATTTCGAAAGTTACTATAATTTTTTATTTCTCTTTCTTTCAAACATTTGTACCGTTGTGTTATTAGCGACAGAATTTACATCGATTTCTATAAAAGAGTCTCGGAAAGAAAGATTTCATTTATTATTTTTGAATATTGTAAATAAGAGACTTTGTAGAAACTGGATTTGCGTATGTGCAATTTTTGTGCGCTTTGTTCTTTTTTTATTTTGACGGAAGTAACAAGAGTAAAATTTTACTTTAAAAAAAATCAATGTTGAAATGTGTACACACCATTAAAATTTGCATAACTTGTCAGGGATTATAGTACTACATTGCCATACGCTTTGACACGGATGAGATACCTCCATTTGCAATTCCCATTTGCATACGGGAAAAACTACAACTTTGATGGTGGCAATACCACGGTAATCATATGCACGAAACAAATTGCTTTGTTTGAGTTATAATTTGTTTTTACTCGTAGATTTCATTACTTTAAGGGAGCACGTGCACTTAGACGAGTTAACAAGAAAATAAATCTTTTAACATTTTTGAAAAGTATGATGTTTCAGGAATATTTTTCCAATTACGCACGTTAAAATTCCCAAAATTAATAAAGATAGACTAGGTAAATAGGTAATTCAAACAAAACGCTATTAAACGAAAAATTGATTATCTGTTCTTGATTGACCCTTGACATGCACAGTGGGAAATTTACAAAGCCAAATTTTAGAGAATCCCACTCGCGGGAATAAAAATTAACCAATGAATTATTTTGCCTTTACTTTTACGTGGCTTTGTAACGTCGAGAGTAGGCAATTTTTGTCACATCTGTCAGATCCGACGGCGAACTAAATAATAAAGCACCGTTGAAAAGTTCGTGCGAGCCGGGTTTAACTGCAAGATATGCTCGCCATGTATCGACTAACCGTCGCGACGGTTTAGGCATGCTCGAGTATGCTTTTTCTAAATATGAAAGAGGTTTGTGAGTGTCAACAATTTTCAGATGTCGTGCGTAATTTACTCAAATGTCAAAGCGTCAGACGTGGCTTACTGTTACGAATATAAATGAATACACAGGAAAAATATTATATTCCTCTCTAATATTTAGATAATAATCGAAAAATATTTTTATTATTAAGATACAGCTTTGCTGTGGATACATTGTGTATGGATCACGTAGATAACACTTATTTAGCATTTGTAACACACACAGCATCATTCATTATGCATTATCGAACATAGCGAGGCTACTGGTAATTAAATATTTCATTATCATAACAAATAACACACATAGGCAACGTGGCACCCGCATTGAATACGAAAAAGCAAACTTAAAAACTAACCATTGCGACGCCGAGAACAGAAAAATGAATTGCATTTTATTCAATTAATTTAACTTGAAACAGAAAATATATTGAATCACGATTGCTATTTCCAATCTGATTGATATTAACTCGACCTAATTTAATCCGACAACAATTAAAATGCGGAAGTTCAATATGCAGCTGCCTACGCAGAGTTTATATTACGTATATATTATACGTAATCATAGTAAATTAATTGCCATTTAATCGGCTATCGAGTTCACGAACGCAATAATGCGTAATCCGCTTCGAAACTCGATATCGTGCGCATAAAGTCCCTCAATGAATTCCACCGATAATACTCTACCGCAGTTTCTCAAACTTCGAAGGCTAAGATGTCGTCACCGCGTGAAATTGCATATATCCCTGTTGATAGTATTCGCAATATTTTATAATAATCGAATAAACGTTACTTCACACACGGAAAGAACGATTTTGCTGAAGTATCCAAAAATTTGGCCAGATACAGATCTGAAAATAATTTTGTTAGACCATCAAAAGTAACTACGTGGGACGCTCAAACATTATGATAATGCTACAAAAAGTTTCGATATTCCAGCAACTATTTTGGGCGTCCTACATAATTATTTTGATGGTCCAACAAAATTATTTTCAGATTTGTATCTGGCCAAATTTTTAGATATTTCAGCAAAACTATTCTTTCCGTGCAGAAATCCATGTTAATATAATATATTCGACAACAGCGAGAACAGGAGAACGTAACGCGGTGTTCAGTTTTCTATTTAATTCAGATAATACAGCGTATACAAAAAAGACTCGGCAGATATAATCCGCGGTCTGAGTCATTATTCATATTCCATACTGCAGGGTCTACAAAGCCATATTGAATTTAGAAGGCTGATCTACCGTATTCCACTGTCGAGATGTCGACCTTTTACGAAGCGCAGAAGAATTCTTATTCGATGTGCCGCGATCTTGAATGGGCGTCGAGAACGCGTGGGATGATATTTCTTACCGAGATGCTTAAGAAGCTCGGGTTTGCAACTCGGGTTTGCAACTCGATTGTCGAAATATCAACGTGAAAGTCGAAGCGCCAGCTCTGTGAAAGGTGCGCGTGGGAATACGTAAGCTCGATTACGCCCTCCGCAGCCGAGGCTGCAGAGGCTGCAGTCGATCCCCTGTTAATCGAGATCGAAAGTTTTCTCATTTTCCTGCATTAAGTACGCGATGGATCGTTCCTGCTCTAAATCGAGTTCAATTATCTCATTCCTGTTCCGTCGCCTCGGGAAGATGTACGTTATCTCGTAGATTTAACGGCGGATTTCTTACACGAGCTAGGCAAATCGTAGGATCAGTGGATGCCGTAGATCAGTCGATAAACTTGTTCGCAAGATTTTCCTTTTTGCAAAATTCCTTCGTCACCTATTTAACCGCAGAAGAAATTGGAAGTTTTTCTATTTTATGAATTTTTATCTCTTCATTATCGAGACCATTTATTTATAAAAAATATGATTATTATTTAAAATTATTATTTTTTTTATCTTTCTTCGTATTTATAATAACTTTTTATATTAACTAATAGACTGAGGACGACTAAGTAAGTCGAAACGTCTCTATGTTTAATTATATTAGGTAATAAAAGAATAAATCTGCTGTTTTTACCATCTAATAATTGCTCGTCTAAATTTGACCTTTCTATTTGATCATTTTATTGTTTAGAAACACGAGCGTATTATAATATTTAATTTATTATTTTAAAGTTCAAGAAATAAATCGGGCGATATAAAATAAATTTTCAAAAAAAAATGCCGTGGGTATCGGAAGAGAGACATCGTTTGCTGGAAATAGTATTTCATAATATTTTCGTGATTTCTCAGAGCTAAAATGAAAGCGAAAGTAAATTATCTCGGCCGTCGTAATCTTACAAAATTATATCGCGACGCAAATTTCTTGTCAACCCTTTTAACGACAGGCATAGTTAGGACGGTTTTCCGTTTATTATCGTTTTTCATTTCCCAGCTCGGTTCTCAGCTCGCTGGATTTCTTTTCGTCGAAATGTAACGTTCACGTGCAATCTACTGTTAACGGGGTTAGTGCCAGCGTTTAATTATTCATGTAGCTTCTCCACATCTTAACAGTAATCCCAAGCAGAATCGTTAAACGCACATTGCCTAGACTTTTATTATAATTTGCATTTAAATTGTGATTGTATAAGTGGCTACATGTAAAACCAGAGAATAAAATTACGATTCTTCTTCGATCGTATAGAAAAAATATCGTAAAATCCGTATAAAAAATTTTTCTTTGTTGTTTTTTGGCGATATCTGATGAAGTCTCTACATTCATCTTTGCAACAATTACGATTGCACGAAGATGATTTCCAGGACTACGTTAGGCAAATTCCGTTAATTCGATCATTAACGTGTGTCATCCGCAGATCGAGGCAGAAGTACCGTAGGTGTAACGTAATCAAATTTTATATATCGAGCTTTCGTGTCAAATAAAATCGATAGTCCGTTAGCTGAAAGCGACCAGCCCGACAGGCAGTTCTCTCGAAAGGTCAACTCGTCGATAATTTGCATCTGCAAACTCGTTTTACTTTTCACTACTCTGTCTCTTCCCGTTCCACACGTGCGGAATAATGTCACTTTAAACGTGGAGGCGCGCGCGCGAAAGTCGAGGCATTTGATTGCGTTACGAATATTTGATGAATAATTTATGAAGCTTGCGTACTTTAGGTGCTCGCCGGACAGTACGTAACGCGGAACTCAAAATGCGAAGTGTCCGAAAATATTTGCGTCGTTGATTGGAAAATTTCTCGGCGCAGCCGGAATGTAATCGCGTCAACTCGATACGGTGCCTCCGCCGCGCATTTATTGCTTGATCTCTCGGTTGAATTACCGCGAATTTCCGCGAATTGTATTATAAAACGATCATCGGATTTTTATTTAATTAGATTTGCTGGCAGAATAATACGGTAAAATCGCTCAGCTTTTTTTTTTGAACGTACCAAACTGCCGACGTAATCTTTTGACGTGAATCGTAATCGACGGAGCCTTTTTCGCTGATTGGGTCTCGCTCGTCAAATCCATCGATTCGCTGCGCGGTGCAGAGACAAAACTATTGCTGCCCATTACATCCCTGTTCCAATAAACGCCGCCGTTTTTTCTCCATTACCGCCTTGTGCGCCGAGTTGTCCTCGTGTCGAGGCAAATGTAACCGCGTCCCAGTTTGCCGTCGCCTGTATAACACGGTTTTACTGTAAAGGTCTCGCCGCCGTGTGTGGGTTCCTCTCCGCATGTCCATCGGCGGCGCGCTGTGACAGGTGTCTCGTAAGGGGAACGGAGACCCGGTTGCAGCCAGCAACTGCGCCGCTGGCATTCCGAGCGCAGCCTTGAACTTGAAAGCGCGCCCGCGAGACACTCCTCCACGAGCACGAGCACGAGCTTTGGCCGTTCGCATTTGTTGTTTGCTTATGTCGTGCTTGACATTAATTAAACTGCGACGAACTCGCGCTCGTCGGGGCTCGCAGGCTCGGATCAAACTAGTTGAGGGCGCGCGGATTTTGTCAGCGCGACTGGAATCCGCGATATGCGGGGCGAGCTAATGTATCGAAGTCGCGATATATCTTCTTGGTGAGTTATCGCGAGGAATGCGTTTGCTGCACTGTAAAAAAAGTATGTAAAATTACATAAATAATGAGTGTAACGATTACACTATTAATAATGGAAATGTATAAATTCATGTACTTTTACAAAAATTAGTTTTTTTACTCTTTGTTGTGTAATAATTTTTTATATTTAATGAAAAATTACAAGATTAAAAGTATAATTTATATATTTTATGTAAATGTACAATTTTTTTTGTAATATTACACGGTATATGATCTGTCTCTTATACACATCTAGATGTGTATAAGAGACAGGTATATGATAATTTCATGCATTATAGCTGCATTTTTACGTAAGTTGGCTCACATTGGCTTACTTTTATCTTTGAGATTTTATGTAAGTATATATTATACAAATAAAAAAAATTATAAATTTACAATCATATGTAACTCGTTTAGCTTATTTACGTTGCAGCATAATTTCAAATTAAGAACTCTTGGTTAGACAATTCGACATTATTTAAATTTAATATGTGAAATTGTACAAATACATATATAAAATGTATTATTACAAAAACATTTCTAGAAATCTACTTTTAACATGTAAATTTACTTGTGCAAGCTGCTTACTTACCATATAAGATAAGAATTTTATCTACGAGATATACTAATATATGTAAATATACACCTTTAATAGATGGTCCCAATATTACCCACTATAATAATTGTAATTTTACATGAAATTTTTTTACAGTGTGTAGCGCGTGCTTGATATTAAATAAACGAAATTATTAACGTAGAAAATAAATAACCTTAGTTATAGTTATAATACTTGTGCATATGCGACAGACATATTACAATTAATAATTGTCATTATATTAACAAATTTAATTTATTTCGTACCCTCCGGGAATTGGACGCGAATACTATTTATAGAAATCCACGCGTATAATATTTGAGTGAAATTTATGTGTCATAATATGTATCACAAGTCACAATTTTTTTATATCTAATTTATCTCTGATTTAAATTTTTACGATATCTTTGGTTTACACTTGCACATGATATAAACTGGGTATGCAATATTAATCAAGACATAGTTTCTATTGATCTATCGGCCAACAGGATACGATAACAGAGAATATATGGGTGTATCGTTTGTATTGGCTTGCGGCGATGATGCTTTGACCGCAACTGATTATTGCAGCCTATATAGACCAAACGAATTCAAAGCGATCTTAGTTGCATGTACAAATATCGAATCGTGCGTAGTAAAATAATAATGCGTTTTATTACCGTCCGATTTTCATCATTCTAGTTATTAAAAAAATAGCGAGAAATTAGAATTTGTTTTTCAATTTTTTCCATTTTTAAAATATTTATATATATATTTATTTTAATTTCTACCATATTTATATCAAGGGAAAAAAGAATTTTCAAAAATTGTGCAAGAATATTTCCTATGCGAGGCGAATCGTGTTATGCATTTGCGCTGTAAATGCATAACAGGTCGGACAGCCTAAATAAGGACTAACTAACAACGGGCGAACAAGCCTCGTCATCAAGAATATCCAAATTTAACTTTGACCGCAAATAGTAACGACCATTAGAGTTGCCGTACGCTGTCGGGAATTTGCTTGAGCACAGGGACCAAGCGTGTAGTTTTAATGACATTAAGGCGAGATCGTGCCTGTCCCACGAGAGATAATAGAGTAACGCACGCGTTACATTTGCGTTGTGCATTTCATCTCTTTCATTACACGGTACAGACAATCGACCAGAATAAAAGATCGAACTGCGTTAGGTAAAATTCGAAATCTCATCGAGACGGAATTGTATAATGTACGTTTTCTCAATATAATTTATGGTCTCTCTCATGCGTTTTAATTTGTCTGCTTTCCTCTCAAAATTCAGTCTTTGGAACGATTGTGAAGCTTCTGTCAAGTGTTGACAATTATCGTTAGAAATTAAAAGTTAAATCCACCTAAATTTCCACTAGAGAGAGAGTCAACTCCATATCCATTAAAGTACGTCAATGGGACTATCGCATCCCCCGTGGGGGTCGAATGGTAATTTCTACCCTTTGTCACAAGTGTGGAACTAATTGCTTGACATCTATAATAAGTGTAGTAATAAATGGCTCTATAGCCGTATGAAACGGTAGGACAGGTAAAATGGAAGATACACGGGATGTCGCATTTTCGTCTTATCTGCGAATCGAAAAGCTTAAGTCATGTCCGTGCGAAAAAAATGGCAGAACTGAAGCTTGCGGGAACAAAGAGGAATCAGAAACGAGGCCGCGCAAACATAGCGAGTATCGACCGCCGCGTAGGACACCCCTTCGACCTACGCGAGGCGCCAACGGGGAAGTCGATCGGGGGTGGAGATACTCAGGGTTGTACTTAATACATTTTTTACGAACGTTGAAAATTATCCGAACGGATTACTTGGCACTATAACACTTGCCAATATTAATATTCGTGTGTAGAGCATAAGCGCTAAGAGAGTATTGGCTATTATCGTGCACGTGGAGAGTATCAATATCGTTATCAATATTTGTACAGGGAGCACCAACTACTGTCATTAATTATACGAAGAATACTGATTATCAATACTGACTATCAGTACTTGTATGAAAAGTGTGTTTGCTATTATCAATATAAACGATACTGATTAGAACGTGAGTATTCGTTTGAAGAATACAGTCATCGATTTTCGCACGCAATCGCAATCGGTCGATGCAAACGAGATGTACGCGACGTATGTGTATCATTGACGCACGCTGTGCGGTTCATTCGGTGTATCATACACGAAATGTCACGCGCAAGTCCTTTGCTGGTGGCGCTCGTATATATCCGATTGATGCATTATGCAAATACACAAGGATCGTACCGGACACCCTGCGGCTAGTACAGTCTCTACTATGCATCTATAGTAATACAGGACTTGATAACGGATCGTTTACCTCATCTCACTTCACGTAAGTTGTCACCCGTAATCGACCGGGCGAGATAGGTAGATAGCCGCAGTAATAGCTGTATCTAAACCGCTGAAATTGAACGTTTCGAAAACGTGAAATTTAAATGAATACGTAACTGCTCCCTACGTTGATTGTATTTTTGATTAATGAAAACCATTGTAGTTTCCACCGAGGAGAATGGTTTAGTACATGATGACATTGAAAAATGGCAAGTTCTAAGCGCGTAACAAAGTGATCTCCGCGGAATGATTTCTACAAGTGGAAGATGTTTTACGGACGAGAATGCACGAGGAGATACGAGTAGAAGAGAGTTGAATTTTCTTGTCGATGTTCACTTCCAAGTTAATGACTACTCCACCAGCGCGATTACCAGATGCGTACCGGCGATTATCAGCTGGTAACATCTTCTTTATGAAAACACTTCTTTGCGAAAACACTTTTCTTATCACTCTGTCCGACAAAGGAAAATCATCTGCGCAGCGTAAAATAATTGCATTCATGTCTCGTATTCATTGTGTTACATCACACGGAAAGAACGGTTTTGCTGAAGTATCTAAAAATTTGGCTAGATACAGATCCGAAAATAATTTTGTTAGACCATCAAAAGTAACTACATGGGACGCTCAAACATTATGATAATGCTACAAAAAGTTTTGATATTCCAGCAACTATTTTGGGCGTCCTACATAATTATTTTGATGGTCCAACAAAATTATTTTCAGATTTGTATCTGGCCAAATTTTTAAATATTTCAGCAAAACTATTCTTTCCGTGCACTTTTAATAAGATAACGCCATAGAAACTCGATCGAGAATATAAATCAGCTACTTAATAACGCGTTGATGAATTCCATTTCGCGGGATATGAAGGTGTCCGCTTTCCGCATGCTCCGTAATAGATAGGTAATAAACATCCGGCGTTGACGCCTCGAGCATATGACGGATGTAACGGTGGGAGAACATCTTAAATTTTGCGGAAATGTCATTTATGTTCCGCGCTGCACTAAAAGCCGAGCCTTGTGCTCGGGTATTTTGCACCCGGAGACAGATACGTTTGAATTAATTGCACGAGCGCGGCCTAGTTCGGTAGTGAAAATCGTTTGTGGCTTGCGCGGCGTTGGAAACCAAGGATACCGCTTGCTTGTCGAATCATAAGTTCGTATGGAATCATTTAGTTCATACGGATGTAATTCTGGTTTCTGCAAATACTTTGCGATGTATGTATGTTCAGAAGTTTACATCTCTATCGCATTGGATGTTAGTAACGGGTAGTTCGATGAGGATTTGGAATTATAATAACTGTATAAATATAACAACGTATATGAATATCGTATCTGTTATATGAATATTATGAATTTATTGACGTCAAATAAAATTTTCCTTAATTAAAATTGGTAAACAAATTGTTGAATTGATACACACATAAATTACATATATAACTGCCTTTTTATATTTTAATAACATTTTCAAAAAACAAAATTTTATAGGAATAAAGAAATAAAAACTGATTCAATTAAAAAAAATCTAATTACATCTAGTATATACAATCAGTTATACAGAAAGAGAACCCAATAACTAACAGCTAATAATCTACGCTGGTTAGAGTCCGTTGTCTGCTTAAACCACGATACTATCACTGCATTCTCATACAGTAAGCAACTCACTCGTGATTGTGTGCCGTTCTGAAAATAAAACAATTCGCGATAGCGATCAGTCGCCACGAATTTTACGGTCGCGTACGTTCGAGTGCATTCTCGATGTAAAGCCAAATAGCGGACGCACGCGTTGAAAATAACTCTGCGTGATTTACGGTCGACTCGTTCGATATTCCCTCCTGCGCTGTTACGATGTACCGTGTATAATTATTCATGTAATTATCGCGTCCACGTGCGGCACAATACATGAAAGGCACGAGCTCTCGCACAGGGCACGTACCTTCTAATCCGTGCTATTCTGGAGCTTCCGTCGAGATGATCCAAAGGGCTTTCGGATCGGAAGACGAGACGGGAAAAGAGGCGACTCGTAGCCACCTTGGCCGAGGCGCTTAGCGCGACCCCGCACTTTGACGAGGGTGCATGTTATACCGAGGGCGGACGAGAGGGAGATTAAGGGAGGTTGGCCATGACGTCACCCAGTTGCAATCATCTGGGTCAGGACAGAGTCTGACCTACTTGGGTGCCGCCCCCGACAGACCCCACGTGCATACGTACGCAACCTTTGCATGCCGCGCGGATGTTTTTTCGCCGCGATCGTCTATCGGCGCGCCCGAAATTTCCTGCTGGTCTTGTTTGCAACCGCAGAATTCCATTCGGTAATTCCATTACAGACGTATTGTAGACGTACACGTGTCGTATTGTAGACGTACTAACATGCCGAAGTTTTTAACATATGTTATACTATTTTAACAGTCTCTTTTCTATCTCAATCCTTAAAAAGGAAAAGTAGGATTAATAGGATCGACACGTGTAAGAGTGCCTCTTACAATAAAATTATCATTCGAGCTATGAGAAGTAGAAGCGACCCTTTTATTTGAAAATTATCATTCAAGCTATGAGAAGTAGAAGCGACCCTTTGGAGTGTCTGCGGAAAATTCAAGTGAACGTCGTGCAAGAAATATAAATTGGTCTTCCTGTTAGGGGAAGAGAGTAGAAATGATGTTTCTGAATACGTGCCAAAATTTCAAACAGAATTTCTTGCATTCCTTCGCGATCACGTCGCGCTGCGGGACCATCGAGAGCAAACGAGACCGTGTCGCCGATTCATCGATCTCGCGCTATAATGCGACAACGTAATCTCATCGCGGTAGCAATTCAGCCGAGTTTCATAATAGCACAAGCATCGATTTGCCCTCACACTGTACCACGCTTTGATGTTATCCCGCGAGAGAGATAAATTATTTTTCCGTCTCGCGCGCCGCGTTTTTTCTTCTTCTTTTCCTGCTTTCTCTTTGATTGCGCCGTCGTCAGTCACGCGTTTCTTTGCGACGGCGCAGCCATTTATTAGAAAAATCCACGTTCGACAATTTGATCTCGACGTGACGTTTAACGCGTTTCTAGCGTCGCAGTGAGCAGCAGTAATTGCTATAATACGCGACACTTTTTATCCTTCTAATAATGAATTAATATCGATATAAATTTATCGATTCTTAATAAATTGTAAAAATTTATGAATCCAGTATATATTTTAAGAAATCTAATTAGACGCTCTTTACACGATAACGTTCGAGAAACGTCGGTTGAAAAATATTTGATCTCGCCACACCCTGTACCATTAATGTATTAAAACGCGATAAACAGTGGAGCGTTTGACTCTTTTCTAGTCATATATTAAAGTGCAGTTGAAGAGCGGAATCGATAGCTGGTGTCGGGAAAACGTTAATGCCAATCTTTTTTTTCTATCTTCTGTACAGAATATAGAATAACATTAGTAACGTCTTTTCCGTAGCATAAAACTCGCGAACTCAAGTGTTATCAGTATTCAAAGTGTTACCGCCGCCGAGAGAGCTGTCTCTCTTTCATCTCTTCCTCGCGATAAAGTCACTATCACGCGCTTCACTTTCGCACTCTTTGCTTATGCTCGAAATAATCCGACCTTTACACAAAGAGAGTCCCCTGCGCGATTTCCCGACGACTCAGGAAACACCTTGAAGCTCCTCTTGCACCGCGGCGGACCGTCTTGCAAAGGTCACGGTTATTGCGACGGTCCGAGAAGCGGTATGGAGACTGAAGGTGTTTCCAGAACTTTCTCAGTGCCGACTGCCGCTTCTCAGTGCCGTTAAGAATTTAACGAGCTGCACCGGCTCTGCTGTGCATTACTATCGGGCTAATTAAAAGCGCGGAAGAAACTCGGAAAGCTCTCGCGGATTTTACTTTCATCGCAATTTTCCGCGCACCTCCGACGGTTTTATTCGACGCCACCGAGTCCTCGATCAGCCGAGGAGACCGTACCGCGTATCCAATAGTACTAATGGAAATGTGGAGTGACAATGAATAAGTCATACACGGTTGGCGGCATCTCTTACGAGGGATGACACATCTCGCCGAATGTTCGCTCCGACGCGTGACCGTAGAATTATTGCGATTTATTAAACGCTCTCGTGTACGTTAAATTAGTCCTGTATGGGCATGAAAATACGCATTTTTTATTTCTGTTCTATTTTACTATTTTTCTTTCAATAGGAAAATTCCGTTTCGTTTGCGCAATTGTGAGAATTTATTATGCGGATGAGGACTATGCCAGTGGCATGTAATAAAGGAGTTGAACGGTTTCCTCTTCTTTCAGTGAAAATAAAACATTCGTCTCGCTACTAGTTTGCATTAATTCAAGCATGCACCGAGACTCTCTCGTATTTCTCTGACTTTATTTATCGGAAATTCTCGTGAATAAAAGGTAGAAGAAAATTGATAGCATTCCTCAAATTACTTTATATAATATTATTTCTACATACAAATTAAATTCAAATTTTTTAATCCGAAATTTTGATCTGCGAAATGCCAGCATTTTTTTCATGCATTTAATGTTCGAAACGTAACAAGCTAATTTGTTTGTATCGCTTCCTAATTCTATGGCAACATTGAATAGTGTTGATTTTAATTTTGAAAATTATTGTAGTAGATAGAGCTTTATATGAACATGTGCAGTTCTGCGTAAAGCTACTTATCTACAGAAGATTAAGCACATTGAGAGTGTTCTACTCAAATAGATACTCGGAATTGGCAAACGCAAAATAGCGGATAAAACTTCGCTTTTATCGATTCCAGAAATTCAGTTATCTGATGAGAATCACATTGTTTCAACACAAAGACATATCGATTATCTTCATTATTACATTATTACATCGAGCATCTTCATTATTACATTTTCAGACGTTATAGTGTAGTAATTATTGGCTACATATACTGAGTGCACATACTATAAGTTAATTTACAATTAGATGGAGGTGTTTGGTATTGCAAACAGTCCGTAAACCGTTTATGATAACTATGACATATATGCTAGAAACAAGCAAAATTTAATTGTTAATTATTATTAATTTTGAAACAAATCCTGTAAATGAAATAAAATTTGTTTTATTCGGAAGCTTTTGTCTGTAAATATTTTGAAAGAAATAATAGCATAGAAAAATTAACAAATGTAAAATATTTTGTTACATTATAATTGTATGCATCTAAAAAATATCGCAATTTTTACAAAATTTATAATCCTCGTTAAGTACCCAAAAATTCTTTTTTAATGTTTCTTTTTTTAAATATATATTTTACATACTTAATATTTCTTATACATATGCGCGCGCGCGCGTATGTGTGTGTAAAATCTTAAGGACCGTAATGATTTATAGAAAAAGCCAATCTCTTTGTATGTAGTAGAGATTGGATTTTTATATTTTTCTGTCCAAATCCTGATTTTTTAATTCTCCGTAGTTCTTTTTAAATTTTTTTTCAACCGCATATTCCAAACCATACTTACGTTTTTGCAAATCCAGAATTAACCTTTAGCATTGTAGTCTTCAAATAAAACTGTTTAATCTACAATGGACCAGCCGCGATTTACGTTTTCACGGGAGTGTGATACGCGAGAAACATTCAACGGCTGATTATCAAACATATAAATTATCGTGTATGTTTTATGGCAAGCGCATAAAATAAAACTTTTATAATATTTCTCGTTTGCGTTCTGAGAAAATACGTCCAAAAGTCCAAAAGCTCAAGACTCGAGTCGACATGGTCGAATTCACAGAGAAATAAAATTGGAGAGAGTTGAGAGAGTTATGTAACGAATCTAGACGAAACTTTCACTGCAAACCGTGACAAGAAGTGGTTTTCTTGTTAACTGCCCTTTGCACACCATGCTTATAGAGCTTGCGAAATACTGAGCGCATTTCGTCGCTAATGTACGCTTATTAAGGGAGTTTGGAATCAGTTGTAACTAGAGACAAATGTAATATATCAGTGATAATTTGTGGTTAATTGCAGCGTACATGGGAGTTATTGCGCAGAATATTTTCAAAATATTAAAATTTCATCACGAGATTAATTCTATTTTAAATATTTAAAATTGCTATATCGTATTACTTATTGCTCTTTTTAATCAGAGATTAATCAGAGATTATTTGTTTTAACTTTTTAATTTTTTATATTCAGTATTTTTACGATATTAAATCCTTAGTAATTAGCGACAATTACGCAAAATTTATTTTAAAATTAACTGAATCACAAGATTTGCTTTTTTATTTTCAAACTTTCAAACCTGTAGATATAAGTTTATAGAGAAAAATTAAGTTAAATTTGTCATTTTTATATAAATAATTTATATTTTATTAGCCATTCTCTGGCTGTGTGAAGTTAGCATCTCAAGTGTTAGCATCTCACAATTTCTTTTCAAATTTACTTGCATCCGGAATAGTTCAACAGTTCTTTATAAGTTTTAACAATAGTTCAATCGATTTACCCCCAAAAATCGCGATTTAAACAAATGAGATGCCAACTTCTCGTATGACTTCGCAGCATCTCATCAAATTTC
>NJRQ01000461.1:116652-142769 GCA_003063805.1 Aphaenogaster ashmeadi
AACTATTGTTAAAACTTATTCCAGGATATTGAACTCTCCGTAATATTACTCTTCCATGCTCAAAGATTTGAAATTTGATGAGATGCTGCGAAGTTATACGAGAAGTTGGCACCTCATTTGTTCAAATCGCGATTTTTGAGGGTAAATCGATTGAACTATTGTTAAAACTTATTCCAGGATATTGAACTCTCCGTAATATTACTCTCCCATGCTCAAAGATTCGAAATTTGATGAGATGCTGTGAAGTCATACGAGAAGTTGGCATCTCATTTGTTCAAATCGCGATTTTAGGCGGTAAATCGATTGAACTATTGTTAAAACTTATAAAGAACTGTTGAACTATTCCGGATGCAAGTAAATTTGAAAAGAAATTGTGAGATGCTAACACTTGAGATGTTAACTTCACACAGCCCCATTCTCTTCATAAATTATGGTGAATTAATAAAATCGCTGCATCATTAGTTACTTGCAATATATTTGAATTTGTTACAATTAATGTACAAATATAACAAATAAAATGTAGCAAATAATAAAATTTAACAAGTTTCGCATTCTTTGCGAGTTATATGGTCATGTAGACACGAATAAATATGCAAGATGCGCATTAGTAATTAGATGATGAATCGTGGTCGCCAAGAGACGATCACGAGACATGTTAATAATCGCACCAGAAACTAGGCGTCCTTGCGTTTCTAATTGCACAATGCAACAAGTTATAGTTTGTAATATTACAAAACTTTGTCGCCACCTGTATTGTCGATAAATGGCAGCCAAAATCATAATTGCACTTGACCTTGCGTCACCATTCGGTAGACATATCGATTCTCTCTGCCATATTACAACATTCTTCTTAATAAAACATTTTTAACTGAACAAATCGCGAAATCTATTTTCTCTTATACGAAAAGCATATTATCTAACGAATATCGACGTGCAATTATAAAAACATTTGAATGTAAAGACATTTTTATAAAAATTACTTGAAACATGATAGAACTATAATTAGTGGCGGGGAAAAATTTTGTTGTCCAATTAACGTTTCAGACATTCACTTACGGGCTAATGAGAAAAACCGTAATACCTTCAGGTTTTCGTTCTCTTTTTTCCCCGACTAATTTGTCGTCCGCACATTGCTCGTGCGACACGAAGGGAGAATTCAAGCACTTTCTACGAAACCCTTCGTGCTTTCACCGTCTACCCGGTGATCGTGTTTTTGATCCCCTATCGTGGAACGAAACAAATTGTCCTGTCGTCGCGGAGCACGACGAAGGACAAACATTATTTCCCGTAGGTCGTGCCACGTGGAGAATGATCAACGCTGGTAACACGGCCAACTGTAGTTACAGTCTTCCGAAATTGCGACACCGAAGCACCGTGGGATATGGTTACCCGAAAGTACTTCGATACAATATCGTTATACACAACCCTATGTGAACAATTTCAGGAAGTTGAATGAACATTGTGGGGTACGGAATCGAAAGTTGCGTTGGATCAGACGAATAATAGAGTTCTGTCCCGCGTGACTAACGAGTCGCCAATAGTATTCAACGGTGTCGCTGTTTCTATTCCGAAAACTCATATAAAGCTGTTAAGCTGCAGATATTATTCCCAGTATATCATATAAATCGCGTTTGTTTTAGAAGCACCGATATAACACTCGACCTTTGAACATTTCTTCTTAATTATTCAAATCATATGCTCGTTTGTACTCGTATCTTATTTAGAACCGCCGGCGCTTTTATAATACAAATAGTGGTTACACATTTTATATTCGCAGTGTACACCTAACAATATAAATGTGCTTCTCACAAATTCTGCGTTCTATAATTCTCTCGATGTTTTCGTGTTTAAATTTCCCAGTATTTTTTAGAAACGCATACCAACGTTTACTTTATACAGTATCGCATCGCTGAATGTGATATGCAAGCCTCATGGCGACGGTATTTCGTCTGTTATTTGAATTTTGTACACTCTTTCTGCTATATCATTATTCTTTCAACCATGATATAAGTATGGAGAAAAAGATAAGGTGTGCGCAGCAATTCGCTCGTGTATAACAGCATAATGCAAGGGAACCAACTCAGGGAACAAACAAGCGAGAAGCTGG
This sequence comes from Aphaenogaster ashmeadi, assembly GCA_003063805.1. Taxonomy (NCBI): domain Eukaryota; kingdom Metazoa; phylum Arthropoda; class Insecta; order Hymenoptera; family Formicidae; genus Aphaenogaster; species Aphaenogaster ashmeadi. The sequence goes on from NJRQ01000461.1 coordinate 118,760, forward strand.
CACGTTGTGCAACTCGGATCGTGTGTACGGAAGTTTCGTCTGGTTCGTAGAGGAGGTAATCGAGTTTTGGTTGTTGCTTAATGGATCGCCGATATACCATTAATTAGCGTTGCAATTTCTCCTTCGTGGGGTCTATTCAATCGCGCGGACAATGAGTTCGCCGTGCCGGGGCGAGCTCGTGAAACGAGCTCAAGGAGACACATTTACCGCACGCAATAAATCTACCGACGCCGAGGAATGATGCAGCAAATATTTCGTGGTCGAGAGAGACGACATTTAATAAAGTAATAATTTATTAGCACTTATAAACTCGGTTAACTATACATCTTGGATACCGCGAAAATTCCCGCTGATTAATAATTCGTGTTGCCCGTTAATTAATTCTCTCGATACCAGCTGGTTCCGAAGCTCCCTTTGTTCTGATACAATTTACAATTCCGTCATAGATCATTAGAACAATTTTACCACAGAAAGATTGGAATGCGTCACTAATTAGTTCTGTGAGAGATGGGCCATATTTTCAGAAACAAAGAAAATGGATTTTCCTGCCCGAAATTCCATTTCACCGGGTTGTAATTTAGCTGGCGTTGATATTGATTGGATCACCGCGTGCAGAGTTTATTCTCGCCTACCACGATGCTCGCACATTTCCGTCACCGTTATTCGAAATTGAACGCGAACGCCGAAACGCTTAGCGAGAATTCCAAAAGTTGGCGCGATATGCATTTACTTTGTTTTCGATTAGGCGTAATTGAATTCCGAAATACGTTCCACAAAGTGATACGATGTCGTGAACAACGCGAAGCGATGTCGAGGACCACGAGTGCCTCGCCGCGAATGTGTTGTCGCTATCAACGCAATCCCTGTCGAAAAGTTTAATTAATCGTCGGAGTAATCGACGCGTCGATGCCGCGTCGCACATCGATAAATTAACTGATATTAATTAACTGATAAGTTTCGTCCGCATCGATTTGGCACGGACAATAAATTTCAGCGCGCGTCATGTGTCAGCTTACTCGGGGCGAGCACATACCGGGTGATCTCATAGTGTCCATAACTCCCGGATAAACTTCTTTTCAGCGTCATTTATGTATTGGCGCTATTGCCGGTATCGACCGAAGCTCGTCGAAGGCATTTCCGTGGAAATACGCGGCTTCCTGCACGGAATCTCTCGCGTCTCAAGGTTGCGAACGCGTTTTACCGCGTCACGGAACAATTGCAACGTGCGCCGCAGGGTGTTCTTTTATTTATCGTAGTTGCTTCCTTCCCGAGCTGGTCTCTTCCGGTTTATACACGCCACCGTCGTGTCTCCTTTCTTTCGTAAGCAACAAGACGTTTAAGGAAAAGAAATGCGTCACAATCTTACCCGGTATCTTAATGAATATTCTTGCACCATCGCGATGCAGTCCGGCAAAGATGGGGCCTGGAAGTCTTCGTTATGTCGGCGAGACTACGGACTATTGCTTTTATTAGCGACGTTAAGCTTTTATTTAATGACTGCTTTAGTCAGTCGCTTTGCTGCAAAAATCATTATTGCACAAAGATTATTATGTCAAGATCACTCTAAGTTGCACAATTTTCGCGGATTAAACTGCAAAGATACAAATAAGACTTTATTTGAACTATCTTGTATACGACAAATTTTCGATTAGGCGAATTTAGGAATCTTCTTGTTAACATGTCAGCGATATCGTGATTAGAACGTCGCGGCTTAGAACGATCGCAAAGTACGAATCGTGCTGTTCAGTTATTTATGAAGATTCAACCTCTTTTATTCAACCTTTTGCATAATTTCCTCGGTTCATCTCCGTCATTTGCGTTCAATCTTTCAGTCTTTGTCGCCTTCGCCGAGAAAACCACAGAATTAGTTAAATTCCAGTATTTACTTTCGACGTGATTTGCTGCTCGCTAATAAAAATATTGTTATTTTGTATTTAATATACTCTCTCTCTTTTAATTTCTTTTATAATTTCATTTATTTTTTATGTCATTAGAGTTTATTTCTAATTATCATTTTTATCAGTAAGAGAAAGATGGTATATTTTTTATACATGTAATTGGGAGGGGGGAGAATCTTATAGCTTTAGCATTATTATTATTAAATTTAATACTCGTAGAGGACCACAATCCGTATGGTTGATACGTAGTAATAAATAGAATACCATCTATGGCCAGTTAAGTCGTCTTACAATTTATTACATGTTAATTATTAACTGGCGATTTAGGAAAATTAAAGTTTCTGATTTTTTATACATTTTTAATGTATTTCTCAAACTGATAGGCCTAAATAGGCTTTCGTCAAATTTCTCAAAAAACTGGGAAAATCGCGAGTAAATCACGTCCGATTTTATATCACGATAATATACAAGATATTATAAGTTCACGTGAAGGTTCTGCGTATCAAAGATCGTGAAAAAAACTCTATCGGAGCTTCTTAATATTTTCCTTGAAGTTGCTCGGATTACACTGGCATGACGCGTCTTGAAGAGTTTTGTGAGTGGAAGAGAAGTTGGTAAAATATGTCAAGTGGGAATATATTTTTCAATGCGCCCTATTAAAGTTTACTGGAAGGTACGCTTGAGTTTCGCATCTGTACAAATGTAGCGCAGCACATTTATACAGATAAAAAGGAAATATTTCAATAGACGACTCGCATTGCAACGTTAATATGTAACTTTAACACCGAAAGTTACAAAATTTATTCTCCTTTATGATGTCGTGCGAGTGTGCGCATATGTATGTGTACTGCTATATTTTTAACAAATATTTTTCAAACCTGTGTGTCGCTGTTAGGTTGAAAAGATAACATTTTAATCTAGCTACTGTTTACGAGCGCGGCGAACGCTGTCTGACCTATTTTATACTTATACTACTTGTCAGACCATAGTCATTTAGCGTTTACTTCTGGGGGGAACAATTCTTTTGCCGCCACTGCTGACACACATTCGTCTTAACTTCTAGATAATCCTCTCGTAGTATACTCGCAATATATACGGCTGTGCGTAAAGACATGGAGACTTGAGCTCCTGTCGCTTTATTAAATCCCATTGTCCGAGTTGCGTGTATCGTGAAGGTACCATAACCAGATCATATATCTCGCGTATAAATTATCTCACGCTGTGACGTTCTCGAAATGAGATATCTCGCAATCATTTCTCAGATAAATTGATGTTGCGAAAGAACGTCGCGTCTTATCGAAAGGTACACGATGGACAAATGGATTTAGATACACAAGTGGACGTGCCCGTGAGACTTTAAACTGCTCCATAATTTTCTACATTATATTTTTTTATTTCGATAGGTTTTGTAACAGCAATATTGTTATCTCACACGGAAAGAACGGTTTTGCTGAAATATTAAAAAATTTGGCCAGATACAGATCTGAAAAATAATTTTGTTGGATCATCAAAATAATTATGTAGGACGCCTAAAATAGTTGCTAGAATATCAAAACTTTTTGCAGCATTATCATTATGTTGGAGTGTCCTACATAATTATTTTGATGATCCAACAAAATTATTTTTCAGATCCGTATCTGGCCAAATTTACACGTTCTTTCCGTGTAGATCTGTTGATTTATGCGTCTGCTGTTGCTAACACACAATCCTTCTTCCCTTGCATTCAATATTTCTTCTTTTTATTACAATCATCATCATCATTATCATCATCATTATCATTATTTTCCATTATCCACTTTCTACCCACTTTTACTTAATGACTGCACTTAGGGCCACGGTACACAAAAACATGAGCAGTAAAAGTAACATAAGAATGAGCCGAAGGTTTCAAAATAACAATCTTACATTTTCAATAATTCTCTATAATTAATCAATTCTGTTAAAGTCTTATTGCTTACGCTTTTGCTACGTGCTATGGCCCCTACTCATTCGCGTTATACTCGTAAATTATATAACGCTTATAATCAACAATATTGTTGCATCATGACTATCTATTTCTGCCTTCGGGCTGATAGCCGAATTAATGCACTAAACTCGGCTAAATTAATGATCGCCAACTCTTCCGCGATGTGAAATTTTCCGGTGGGCGTTCGCGATTGTATACTAGTCTCGGTTCCCAGTAATGAACGAACTACGAAGTTTCGCACGCGTGAGTCTACGCCCCGAGGGCAACTTCTACCTCTTTGCACTCGCAACGAATGAGCATCCGAACAGCGTTACGTCGTTAAACAGCCACCGTCTCATGTTGTAGCGCATGTTTGTCGAGTTTTAACTTGCGCGCGAGTTATCTTGACGATAGATAAACATTCGCCGCGGTGAGCTTCGCCGGTGGCAAAAAGATCCACACGGCAGAGTCTCCTGAATCGCGATTAATCTCGAGCTTTTACGTGAATAACGAGCGGACACAATCTCTCTCTCTCTCTCTGATGAAATCAATGCCATGGATTTCGTTCCGAAGAGCAAACTTTGGAGCAACATTTAGTTAGCGCTGTCTGTTCCTTGGTGTACCAGTGCTACTTGATCGTAACTCGTCGGTGAATCTTAACTAAATTAACTACGAAAGGAGCAGTATTATACAAAAGATGAGAAATACGTCATATATTAGACGTCGCGTGATTCAATTCCGTTTCGCGTCGAAGGAATCGCCTTAAATCTATTTTTGAGGAAATTGTTTTTATACAATATTGCCATATATTCTATTCTATTCGCAACTATTCTATTCTTGATAATTTGATCTGCCTGTCTATTGAACGCAATTTAAGACTCTTTTTAGACATTCACATTTTTATTCAAATTTCTTCCGGAGCATTTTCGAGTGATATCCTTTATATGGCATATGAAAAAACTATAAGCTTTCAATCTTCGGACAATTTATTACCAAAGGCTACGCTTCGGGCAATTCATTCTGTCGATGTAATATCACGAGATCAATGGATGGCTTATTGCCCGTTTCTGAATAGATGCACTGAATTTTCTGTACATTCAATTAACAGTAAAAAATGAATAAGACTGCGATAGGAACACCCACGTGTCGTAAATACGCACGGCTTTCATTGTCACAATCGATGCTCGTTGAGTGGCTTTCTGTGTTTCTCGCGGAGCACAATCGAATTAAAATCGTCCCACAGCGGCAATTTATCGTGTAATCTAATCGAAACGAGACACGTCACGATCACTCTAATTGTATCATCAGCCGAGAGCGCCGGCGTTTATTCTCGTCCAATTATTCAGAATCGGATTGTTTGTTCGAGTAGAGGAGATCATTATTTCCAGCACGGTATGAAAATTATCCGGAGATGAGAGATTGTAAATTATACGGGTTACAGTCGGCAAAGAGAAAGGAAGAAAAAGAGAGAGAATGCGTGCAGGCTGGAAAAGAGAAATAGTATTCGAGCGAGGGGTTGTCAACCGGCGCACTCTCCGGCAGGAAATCGCAAATGGGATCTTTCTGGCAGAATATTATATTGGGGACGAGATACTGTCGTTCCTTTAGTATTCGGTGCGCGATCGATAAGTCTCTTCTTCTCACGCGTCTTAGTTCGAACCTGGGTTTCTGATCAAGACCGAATTTTGAAGTCGGGCTACCCTCAGATCAACTCCTGCTATTTTATATTTTTTTTTGTTTAACTTTTCATTTAACTTTTACCGAAATATCCCGGGATTTTTGCACGCCCGTTTATAGCCACCGTATCCAAATATAATGCGTAACGTAAACTTTGCGAGTCAACTTTTGGAGCTTACATATTCCTTGCGATGGATTTTCCCGGCGTTATGGCACGGCCTTAACTGTATCCTTGTTTTGTGAGTAAATCGCAAATTACTGTTTAAAAATAGGAATATAATAATACATAACGCAAAAACAATATATTAAATAACAATAAATTAAAAGAATAATATATGACAATTATTTTTAAATTCCAGTAATAGTCACATAATAGCTGCTTCTCACTTTATTTTAGTAATGTCTAAATTATATATTTTTCGTGAACAACGGAGGATTAAAGAAATCTTTAACAATTAAGAATCCGCTAATAATCCTCTTTAAACTATCAGCAACGCGTCAAGTTTTTAAATCGATTTATCGCATTTTTACGTTAAAGTGATCGGCTACATTTATCGTAAGCTGAATTGAATTTCCGTCTCACCTCGAATAATCTAATATTGATAAAATTAGTCGGCAGTAAAATTAATTAAATATGTGACATGGGTCAAAATAGCTTGACTTTATTTTCTCAAATGAAAAGACAAACGTTATCCTCGCTATTCATCCTACTGTTTGCATTCAACATTTTTATAGTTGAATAACGTGCTTCATATAACAACGTTATTTGATGAAGTTTCCATTTTGATAGAAGTAAGTAGCAAAAATAGAAGCGTCGAGGAAAGTTGCCTAGTTTTCTTACTGCTAAAACCAATGATATTAGTGAGCGAGTTATATTCATGGAGCTTTAGTCGAGAGCTCGAAACTGTTGACATTACAAAGTCAAATCTCTTGGCGATGGATGGCCGTCGATAAACGTTTCCTTAAACCAACAAAGATCGCATTCATGGGTTGATAGATCCGCTTCCTGACTAATTTCTCATCGGCGGATTTCGCGGCTTTAACTCCCTTCATATTCAAGAAATATTTTCAGGAAGCGCTACTTCTTCTCGGGCAAAAATGCTCCCTTGAGGGAAAAATTAATATCAGCATCGTAAAGAGATTTCGCGAGACCGTAAATCGACAAATTGCCATAATTTTCCGTAGTTCGTGCAGCTTCTAAACGCTCGTTTAAGAATATCGGTTAAGAGCCGGCGGAGAAAATTGAAATTTCCTAATGAACTATGTGACTTTATTTCCGAGAAAAGCTTTCAGAAAATCGTCTCGATCTTCCTATGCTTTGTTTTACGCCAAGTATTTTTTTCATTAATGATGTACTACAGTAATTATTTACACTCTGAGGCATCCTAATTTTTTATAAAATAATTTTCAGTCATTTATATAAAAGCAACAATATAATGTATATAACGGATATTTAATGGATATTTCGTGAAGTAACTTTTAGTAAAAATAATTTTATACGAGTATAAACTAATAAAAATTTTTTCATCTAATATATTTCCAGAGGACAAAAGAGGTGAAAATACTTTTTATGCGAAATGTGATCGTTACTTCTACTTACACTATATTGAAATTCAGGACGTATTAGAATGATAATTCTGAATTAATGTCCATTACAGTCGGGATTCTTGATGAACGACGCAAATGATATCCTTGGACTTCGTGCTATTTCATATACGCTGCTTTATGCTATTTTATGTACGCTGGGTCGCAATTACAATTAACGATAATCACCTCCATCCTGGTCTTTCCATGCTTGGCTCACGATAATCTCCGTCATGACGCGCAGTTTACGATGTTAGAGTTGCCATCAAGCTAGTGCCTCGAGCTATTGTGTCTCTATCCCTCTAAGTGCTTTCGACAATTTGCATCGTGCCGATAATTCTTTGCCTCGAGCACCGAGCAGCGAATTCGCAGGATTAAAGTAGAAAATAAACAAAGGAATTGATATCAATGTTTTATCTCGCACGATTATTTCTGCTACAAAAAATATTGCTGTCAATATATTATTCACAGAATATTAAAATATATATTTTATTCTTGTGCGCTTATTATGCGCGTAATTCTTATAAGATTGTCACGCTAACGAAGTACAATTCCCACGTTTAGTTTCCGCGCTGCACTCTATGCCTAGAATTAACTTCGAATATCCCTTCAATCTTCTTTGTCGATCTTATCAGCCTCGTCGTGCTGAGTCATGTTGCAGCATATTTTTCTCGGATACCAGCACGTCGTTAATACATAAACAACAAAGGAAAGTCGTTTATTTCCCGTGAACACTCTCAGGTTCCTCCTACTTTGGCCTTCTTTCTTTTAGGAATATTAAAATTTCATACGATAGCATTTCCCCGACGCTGGACCTCATCTCTATCCGAGAAAAAAACTGAAGAAAAACCGACGTACGAACTAACGTACTGCTTTGATGAAAGTATCCTACCCTTTTTTTTGTCAGGTCAAGTCGGTCTTTTTACAAGCAGCTTTTCCGCCTCGTAATCGTGTACACGTTTGTCAAACATCGACGTTTCGATCGATACTCGGAGACATATATACGAGTACGCCGAGACGAGATGTCCGAGGGCGTCGACGATCCTAGGGAAGACTTTTTGATGGCTCGTTGCGCGAGTGCACCATTCCGTTAATATTGCGACGACGTAATCAGCAATGAGTACGCAATCGACTTCTTATGGCCGACGGGGAAAGAATTGCGGCGAAAGCTCTTGGTGACTGAAATATGCCCTCTTCTATCCCGTTCCCTTGATAAATGGTGCTCGACAGCGTGCGTAATCAATTTTTCGAATGACGTAATTCTTCCCGATGCAAATCATCTCGTTTGCCCCAATACAATAAATTTATAAATACTTATGCGCTACATGTCTAATAAATAAAATTACGAACCTTATGATAACAGGTCGATTGTCATGCATATCAATGGACAATTGATTAAAATTTTACAGTGTGAGTAAATCGTATTTGGATAGCTCGGAAAGACTTCTGTAATATATGCTATTAAATTTTATATTTTAAAATATTAAATATCGAAATTCTGTGAAATTGTGTGATTCTTTTATAGCTTGTAATATTTATAAATTCATCAAATTTTATCATGAAATTTAATAAATTTAAATTTAATATGTTATAATTATAATAAATATTAAAATTATAGTAAATAAATTCATTGGAGAACATCTCTCTTTTACGTTTATTCGATGTATGGCCGACATCGAATGCCATTAAATGCGGACGACAGAAATTGATTTCTGTATCAACCGTATCTCGCAGCTTTTACTTTGCTCTTTGACTCCACAGATTAGAATCATTTGACGTTCGATGCTCTTTTAGTCTATCTCTTTGGCATTTTGCTTCCTTGGCATCCTCGGCGGCTTCATCTCCTCACACAGAGTAGCTCTTTCCTGGCGTAGGAATTTGTCAATGCTTGCGATCTACTATGCGAACCACGTTTTCTCTGTAACGCGTGACTGCAATGCAAATTTTTTTTACTCTACACTTTTTTGCATACGCCGATCGCAGCCATACCACGATTAAAATTATTTTAAGGCTGCCCCTTTGCTCAGCAGATTCAGTAATGGATTTTCTATAACGGCTTCTCGCAGGTCATCTCGAAGAGAAATTTCGAGCGTCACAGACGAAAACTTTTCATAGTGACGTTGGAGATAATCAGTTATTTCTGCTATCGTCGCAGATCGATCAGAAAGCGAATGGAAATTTCTCCTGCGTTTGATTGAAAACTTGAAATTAAAATAGGATTGGGACCTGATATTATATATAATTTTTAAAAACATTAATTTCTTTATGGAAATAAAACTCTCGCGATATTGTGTGTAGGCGTCTTTTTTCTCGAGAAAGCAATAATAACCAGAATATTCTAAAAATACAGTCGAGTAATTAATAGAAAGAAACTACAAGATTGCAACTTCTTCACAATCGGAAGCGTACGGAGGGAGGACGAGTTATTAAAAACTACGGAATTATATCATATAATTATACAGCGGTGAAAGAAACATTTCTATAATAAGATTGCAAATTTTCTGACAAAAAATGGCTGCAAACATTACTATTGACAAAACGGTATCGTATTAGTTATTTTAACACATTGTTGACCGGTCACAAGTAAACTCGTGTTTTCAAGCCCGAACGTTGTTGACCGATAACGAGTTAACTTGTGTTTGCACTTTATCACAGTTTTAGTATTGCAAAAGTTTATTTAGATTGTTTCATTTTCATATTCGATCACGGAAGTGTTTTCAAGTCCCAACGTTGTTGACCGATAACGAGTTAACTCGTGTTTGCACTTTTTATCACAATTTTAGTATTGCAAAAGTTTATTTAGATTGTTTCATTTTCATATTCAATCACGGAAAAATAGCCGGTGACATGGGATAGCTTTTGCATAAAATTTCCGATCAACAATGTGTTAAGAGTTGATTGTTTTTGGAAAGTTGCATAATCTCGAGGGAGAAAGTTTCGATCTTAAAACGATATGATTTAATATTTACTCTGATTCAAACACACACACACGCGCGCGTGTTGTTGTTGCTTTTGGCACCGTTCCAAACAGATTGAATCGGGGCATATTGTGTTGTAAATTTTTTCTCAAGATTCTTTTGAGATCGATTTAAGGGATTCATGGGATTGGCCAAGGACGAATAGCTCTTAGGTTCAACACAATAGCTGATACGCTTTCAGTGATCTTCCATGTACGTCAACGCGGTGCCATAAATCAAATTTGCGATGATACATTAAGGTGCGAAAATACAATATCTACTACGCGGTAAAATAGATCCCAGAAAAGAATCGGCCAGGAAGCGATTAATCGTCAGGCTCGTTTGTAATCGCTAAGAAATCGATTCGACGTGCTATATCCTTTTACCCTTCGCCACTCGGCTCTTTAATGTTCCGCTTATCGCGAATAAATTCAATCTACCGTGAGAAACGATATATTGACTCACTTTGATTGAGAGATGTTACCTTCGTACAAATATATTTGCGGAAAAATTACAGTGTTAATATTTAACACTTTAGAATATCGTAAATAACGTCGTATGTGACGAATTAGCGCATTAAGCTTTGTAAAACAGAGACGAAGGGTTTGATTCACATAGATTTTAATACATCGAACACAGTTCTTTCGCATCGAATCATTAAACTGCTTTGTCGTGCGCATGAGCGTTCATATCCTGCATCGTAATGTCACAAAAAATTACTTATTTTTCAATATTATATATCAAATTTTTCGATATTAATTATTCTCTAATTAAAGATCAGTTTCGATCTTGGAATCAGCTAAAAATTTTACAGTTTTTATTATCTTTTAGCTTTTGAAAGTCTCATGACTTTTTATTGTTTTGTTTCAATATCTTCTTTTTACCATTAACTTTTCTGGAACGTTTCATATCTTGTCAGTCTTTCGATATTACCAAGATTACAACATCAATGCCACACTCCGAAGATATATAGGCGAATGTCTATTATTCCGAACATATGACATTTCCTTCCTTCCTTTCTCCGTTCTCATAACGATGTTTCTTGTTCCCAAGATTGTGCTGATATTTTGTTACTGTCATACGTCGATTGCACGAGTCGATCTATCAGCGACGAAGTCAATATCCCGCTCGCAACGAACGGGAACACGCATCGCAGTCATTTCGTCGAGAATCGCTCGGCTGCTGGGATCACATGGTCACTTCGTGTACAATGTAGTAGCGACGTTATAAATTTATTTTGCGACTGCCAGTGGTACGCGGTCGGAATCGCGTATCGACTAAACAGCGTGGCTGTCACGAAGAAAAATAATATTCTAAAAAATTAATTTGCGACACTTTAGCAAACCGGTAATTCGCGTGACTTCGTTGTAAAAACCTGGGCGCAGGTGAGCATAAATTATAAATGAAACAGTAGCGGTCTCGACACTGAATCGAAAATAAGCAGTCTGTCGACTCGATATAACACTCCGATTTTAATCTGCTCGCTATGTCCCCGTATTCGTGCTACCTCGAATATAAATATTTTACTTTTTAGACAGTCAGGAATTACGTTAAATTGACGGACTTAATTTTCTCGAGCGCACAAACATGTCGGAAATGAAAAATCAATAAGCCGATTCGCGTTAACGCGGATTACGATGTAAACGAGAATTTCAATCGTTAAAGAACTGACTGTTCTGGGTAATTTAGCACCCGGTAATTCCGTTTAAAAATAAATTGAGTCTACACCAGCCAAGTACAATTGTTTACCCGGAAAACAATTTTTTAAATCCGCTTCGGGGAACGAAAGCTCGACTTTTATATGAAGAATGGAAAATTTTTATATATCTGCAACTCTAGTACAATTTCTGTGAGATACGTGTTTATGAGATATTTTTTCTGAAACCGAATAATGATATTTCCTTCGATCCGCACGAGTGCGTGGGAGAAGATTTATAGATACTTGCAACCGTATAAACACAACCGACCCTCGTTAATCACACCTCTTGACTGCAAACGGAAATAATCGGAATCGGATAGTTTAAGAAAAAGCTCGCTCGTAAAAGCGAGTTTAATTGGATCTTCGAAATACTTGAATCATCGTTGATCTACAGGATAATCGTTTTTCATCATTTATTATCAATCCGTTTGCAACATTTATCAATAAATTTTTATATTTCGCAACGGACAGAAATGTCCCCTCTCGTCAACGTACGTGCCTTTAATGACCATTAAAATATATTTTATAGCATATAAGAGGATAACGTCTATCCACGGCAGAAAGTCTCCGTCTCCGAGAAGAAAGTTTTGTTACGTTTAATGATCGGAACACGGCCAAAGAACGAAATTGTGCCATCGATTCTCGTCCGGAATTTCCGTATGGCACGGAATATCGTGGCTACGTGCTAAGCGCCTCGCTCCGAAGAATTGAACAATCTTATTGATCTTTGCTCGATTGTAGCGGGAAGAAACTGGCAAGATTTGCGCTGCATTAAGCAGTACGTTCCGTTCTTTGCATTTCCGCTGACTGCACTCTCCTGCAACCCTTTATTTGATCGACTTGTGTTTCGATTTTTGCTCCAAGTTCAGGAAGAAAAGAGTGTCGTCCATAAACAGCTTTTTAGTATAATTATTCTTGTGACAAAGAAGATAAAAGTTGGAATTTTGCGCTTTTTCTAAGTTCTGAATAAAAACATGTAAAATAATCAAGTTTTTATTACATGCATTATATCTTTTATATAATTATTTTATAATTATTTGAGGAGCATAATACAAAATTTTAAATTTTACTTTCTATGGCACTATAAAAAGTGCACTGTTAAAAAAGATATGAAATTTACAACACATTTACAATACTACGGTAAATGAAATTTACAAACTGAGTATCTGAAATAAAAATTCTTACACTTGTATAGCTAAATTCATATACGAATATGAATTTTAATCACTAATATGAAATTTTTAATACACACAACATTGTATATTAAAAACCCGTTTAAGATTTTTTTGAATACGCAAGGTAATAATACATATTGTCGGTTGAAAATGAGAACATTTGTATATGAGCAAACAGATGAGCATAGTAATACTACTGCTCGATACTTTTATTTTCGAAATACCACTCTTTTAATTTTCAAATTCGTATTTGAAATTTCATATACGGTATCTGCATAAAAACTTCCTACATTTTATATTATTTTTAATACAGATTTTTTTAACAGTGTGCTATAAATTAGAATTTTACATGAAGTAAATCTATTTCAGAAATTCATTTTTTTTTAAGAGAGAAAATGGTTTACAGTCACCGCGCAAGCCATGTGGATTCATACATCCCTGCAATTAATACATGTTAAATGCCGACGTATTCCCGGCGCTAATACCCTACAAACGAGAACGAATTGACGGCGGCAAATCGCAGAGTGTCATCCGGCCGGTAATAAGCTCCCGTGAAACGAAATGGAATGAAACCTATCGCAAATCCGGCGTTATTTCCACCGTCGGTTAGCATAAGCTATCGCGTTAATAACCGAGAATCGGTTTCGAAACGCGCGCTTTATTCGCGCTCGCGCCTTTGTCTAAGGCAATCCCCTTCCGCGATATGTAACTGATACTGACGTGGAAATTAATTCTCTATTTTAGAAGCTGATTGCTGAACTCAACAAGGAACAGGAGGCTTTCATCGCCAGCAAGCAGACAGGCGAGAAGGGCGAGGCTGTTGCACCATGGGTCGGCGCGCCGAATGAGGATGCGCTGCGTGAGGAATGCCTGTCCCTATCGACCGTAATACTCTTTTTCTTTATCTTCTTTTTCTATATACGTAGAGATCTTCCTAGAAAGAGATTTTTAACAAATTTTCCATGTGATAGTATTCATGATCATACACGCGGAGAGAATTTTTCGTTATATTTTACCGCAAAATTCTCTAGAAATTTTACCACGTTTGATGATAAGCTTGGGACAACTTGGCAACCTATTAAATATTACCAGTAATGATAGGAATTTTTGAAATATACAGAAGACATTTTATAAACTACATAATAAAAATTACTAAGCGGATTATAACATTTTAAGGCGCGATCTAAGAACCCTTACAGCACAAAATATTGCTATAGTATTACAAGATTATTATTTTGCATTGATATATTTCACAAAATATTTCTGAGAATGTTCTAAATATTTCAAAATACTAAATTTCTAAATATTATGCTCGTTAGCTTCTCTACAAAAATACAATCATATCTCACACTCATAGTCAGTGCATGTATAAATCATGCACAAATAATTATGACATGTTCGAGCTTCGATTATATAGACTTTGGTTATATAAAGAGCCTGACAAATTTTACATGCGAGAGACGGACACTATCTAGCGGCAGTCCTAAAATATCAGAATACACAATCAAAAAATATATAATAATTCTGGAATATTACAACATGAACGACGAAAATCATCGGACATAGCCGATCAACTACCATGCTGCATGGCAAAATTATTATAAGCGATTAAGTCGAAAGGAAAATATCATGTTGTATTGTGAAATTTATATAAGTTATTTTATATATTTGTCATTACTTGGCATTTATTCTATTCAAAACAATAAAAAATTATAGACTACTTGACATATTTTATTGAAATTTTGCTATGTATTCTAGTAAAAAATGTAACCAAATATATTTTATATTTTATTGTAGTAGATATTAATAAATCAGACAAAATCACATAAAATTCTTTGAAATGCCATGTTGTCTTATGACTACCATGATTTTTAGGGTAAATTCTCTAAGAGAAAATTCTCTCTGTGTACCTTTGTTTCACGAGCGTAGTCAGTGAATACTTTAGTGTTCGTCTTTTCCTCCGCCGTGAGACGAATTACAAAAAAGTGGAATATTTTTTGAAAGTCTCAAAGCTTTTTTAGATTTCTACATATATGAACATGCCCTTTTTTTATTTCGAATTAACGCAGATCGAAATGCAATACACTAGCAACCAGTTGCGTCTTTCGGGTCTCTTTGTAGATTGTCTTTATTCGCTTACGAGTTGTAAAAGCTAATTCGCCGACATTTCTCTGAATAAAAAGTGCAATAAAAGTGGATACAGAATGTGCGTGTTATCTTATTCATGAGCAGTGTTTTACACAGAGAGTGTAAAACTTTTTTATTTTATTGTGGGAGTTTAGATTTTATTGCGACTGACGGTTGCACGCGCGTTTTCGCCAATACAAATTTTCTAAGTTTCATATCCACGGTATTAATTTGTCTTAATGAAACAAATGTGCCCACTGAACTATTTATGTACTATCGCACATATAATGCATAAAATTATCTCTATTGAATTTACGCATCTCCGTTTGATCGTGTGACGTGCGAACGTATTCCGAGTACCGCTATTAAATTTTGTTGCGCAAAGGCTTTCTACTGTAAGACGAATACACCAACTGTGTGTCACAAAGGTACTAGTGTGTGATAGAATTTGCATTTATTAACTATTATAGCACACAAGAGCGACGTATGTCGCTGGATTTTTTCCCGTTTCATATTTTCATTACATTTATCAGTTTCATCACGTTTCCTGATAAAATCTCTGAAACTGCCGATCGAATACCGTTAATAAAAATAGTCTCATGCACTGAAAATTCTATACGATATTATATATCCTCGATGGTCATTTCTATTCATTTTTAAAGCGCCGAAATTGGCAGCTGTAGTTTTAGATTTAAGCCGCAAAGAAAATCTGGAATAAAAGTCAGAAGTTTTATAATTTAAAGAAATGAGTTTCCGGAAGTGGTCCGTAATTAATATATAAAAGTAATATGCGGCGTATGTAAGATTATTAAATTCTCCCACGATTACAATAAATATGTAATATTTCCTTTCTTAACGAAGAAGCATGCTGTAATAATTTTTTAAATATTTCCGTAATTATTCTTTTATAACTCGTAACTGCTCATTGCGATTAGTTAGAGAGAATGTTTCCATCCTTGGGGAAAGAATGCCTCTGTCGTTTATTCATGCTGTTAAGGGCACTTGGCTATTTATTTACGCATCATTACGAAAGATTAGCGTCACAAATTTGGCGTATGGCTTTAGTCGAGCCGGCGGGATTAAACGAGGATCCTATCTTCTCATGGATTTCAGGATCGACGTAATTTCGTGAGAGCACCACCACCAGGCGTAGAATTCGCTTGGGATTTCGAAGCCGTTCAGCCAATGGCACAGGCCACCCTTGCCCTGGATCCGAATCTTGAAACTATGAGGTTCGAGCTTGTCCCGAAAGTGTAAGTAGATTAAAATATGCCCCGTCATAACGATCCATAACGTCGCTCTTCCGTTCCATTTATTTAACATCACGAAAATGTCGAAAATAATTTACGCTTTCCGATTAATTCTCGCTATTTTATGATTTTATTAATTAAAGCTAAAACGATCATAAAGCAAATTTGCCTTATAATCTTGCATATATTACACGATATATAAAATTAATAATTCTGACGCATGATTTGTCGCAAAAATAATCGCGCTCGCAAAATCATATTCGCGCAATTATGTGTAGTAAAAAATTTAACAGTGTTGATTATATTAAATTATCGACAAGTGAAGTTACAAAGTTCAAATTATAAAAACATGATTTAATTAATTTATTGACTGGCGCACTTGTTTCCTCAAAGTACTGGATCATTTTCAATTAATTTTATACTCTACGAAAGATGAAAAGGCTAATTAAATTCGATGAAAATAATGTATTTATTGTCCGTGTAATTTCGTTCAATTCAATAACACGGTGCACGAAGTGGAGAAAAGTCAGAAAAAGAATTTGATAGTAGTTGGTAACGAGCAGTCAATAAAGGTCGATAAAAAGTTTGTTCCCTCATTATTACTCGATTTAAACAATTAGTCGATCTCGCCGCTTCGAAAACGATCGTGTTTCCCTTTCGAGACCTTTGTATCTAAATGTCAAGGGCTACACAAGCGAGCGCGCGATTATCACGCGAAAAGGCCGTGCAGGAACATGAGTACATTGTGTAGATTTAATCGCCTCGACGATTAATCAGTTCGCGACTTCGATGAACTACTTCCGCGAAGCGCGACGTTAATTAGCGTGACTGCGAATCCTTATCCCGAAACCTGATCCCCTCGTGGAATCCCCTTCGTCGTCTTCGTCCATTCTGAGAACTCAGCCGATTTATTTGCGCCAGTATATCCGAGGAGAACTTCTGGCGCAACTACTTCTATCGGGTGTCCTTGCTGCGTCAGGGTTACGAGTTGAACGCGATGGCTAGCCAACAACAAGCGGAAAGCAACCCTAATCAAACGCTCGCCAGCACCGATAGCATCGATCATACTCAAGGTAATTCGATTCCTCTATTCCATTTTTTTTCTCTGTTACGTAGAGCGGTTTGCATAGTACGCCGACGTTGGCATTGCGACGTGATTAGGTTCTCCAGTTTTGCTCGAGAGCGTTGTCGCTCGACGCGCTTCCTGATCTGTTAATATCGATTACGGAGCACGCAGCTTTCTACAATATTAAAGGGGACGTCCTACATGCCATCAGATTAATATGTAAATATTAACGACTCCAAGTCTGATCAAATTGTCGTATTCAAATGAACAACGTGTGTAGTTTGTCAAAGCGAGGCATCTCAATCACAGCTGCTTTTGAAATTAGAAATAACGCCTTTATCACTGTGATTTCAATATCAAGGCATTGATAAAGTGTTCAAGATAATAACAATATTGATTATTATATGTTAATTCTACTCGTAACACGCGGCCAGATTTTTCGATTGAGATACGTTCGCCGAGAGTCGGAAAATTCCGATTGTCTGCGCGGCCGGGGCTTCCCCTTTGGCGTCGCGGCACGACGTCTCGCCGAGATAAACCCCGCCGGGTTGTATGATGCAAGCTGCGAGATGCAGCTTGCGAACGGGGGCAGAGAGATCGGCGGCGTCGTCGCGCTGCGTTTACGCCTGATTTGCAATTCCGATTAGCAGCGTCCCACGGTGGACCTTTTTGCATGGTGTGGAGTTTTTGAGATGGTGTGTCTGTAGTGGCGTGCGTTTTCTGTGCAAATGTCATGCTGGGAACGTATTGATCCGAGGGAGGTCTGAAGTTGTAACTTAAAGTTCAGTCGGATGAAGGTGCCGCTTAACGTCTTCATAAGGTTATCGAATTTGAGATTGAGTCCGTGATTACGGTACTACAACGCGTATAGCTCACATTACATTTACGTAATCCACGCGAAAGTTAATATAGCACGAAATCGATATCGTGCTGATATTTTGATCGACAAAGTTGATATTACGTGGCGTATCATGATGCATTAATAATAATTTCTTCGTATATAATGCATAATTACATCGTAAATTCATGTGATAATATTATGTATCATATAATATTACGTTGGTATATTAATCACTCTAATAAGTTCCATATTCTTTTATGAAACGCTATGAATACTTAAATCAACTTCATTTTAACAAACGCGATTACGAACTACGATGGTAGAGAAAGGGATGGGGAAAGAATTTTATTCGAATTAAATTCTCTCGCGAAGCAGTTTAGTTAACGGACGGAAAGTACGTTAGATCGTCGACGATCTGTGCGGATGTAGCAATGCGTTCCATCGTGGGCTTTTGCACGAAACGTGATGTCACGTCGGGAATACGGTATCGGAGAAAGAGAGAGAAAGAGAGCAGGAGCCATTCGCCTCGCGATCAACGCCTTGACCGTGCAAACAATGGAATTGCTATCGGCGCGGATGAATTAACGGATTAAGGGAAATACTCGGTGGTCGGGAAATCGATCATGGGGAAACGAGCGCGAACGCGTCGAGATATTCTTGAAGCCAAAGATTATTCCGTGAATAGGAATCCGAGTTGCTGTTGCTCTTTCTCTCTCTCTCTCTCTCCCCCCCTTTTCTCTTCCGCGTCCCATCTCTCCACCGCACCGTCTCCGACCATTGAACCGACGACTACCGTCGTCTCTCCTTTAGGCGGAGAAAAGATCCGATTTCGCTCCAGTTCCAGTATATCGCGAGAAATTGAATCTATCGGGAGGAAGACGGCTGGGAGATTTGGTAGTACCCGGCCGAAGAATACGAATGTCCCGAATATTCCCCCATTGATGAAAGAACGATATCTTCACCCCCAAGATTTATAGGGGCGGTATCCCTAAGCGTCGAGAAACGTTCCCGAATCTTTCTCCAATATTTAAGTCGTGGATAAAGATAACTTTTGTTGCCAATATAAATATAATATTTCGGCTCCATCGGCTATTTCGTCGCGCACGTATCGAGCCCGGATTCATTCGCGTTAGCAGTTTTATTTTCGTGGGAAAGAGTGAGAACAAGATCGGTCCCATTTTTTTCGCATTCGATTTTGGTCACAAAGTAGGTACCAAACGAAAGGTCTCGTCAAGCTGATTACAGATATGTCAGTCTCAGAGTGTACCTATTTACCGTTCCAGAGATATCGGGCTCCAAAAATTACTGATTACCACTGCGTGATGAAGAAAGCCACAAGAATGGAGCTACCTTTCCGAACAAAAAGACATTTTTTCTGTCACTGACATGTTCTACAATCTAACCAATAGGTTCGGTTAAAAGAAATCACAACGCCATTTTTCGGCACTGGAACCTTTGGAGCCCGATATTTCTGGAACGTTAAATAGGTACACTCTGAGACTGACATATCTGTAATCAGCTTGACGAGACCTTTCGTTTGGTACCTACTTTGTGACCAAAATCGAATGCGAAAAAAATGGGGCCATTTGCCTATGGACACTTGTTCTCACTCTTTAGGACGTGCGTGTATTTAATTTAGCAATGCGGACTTGCGGACCTCGCGCTTAAATTGATTAACTGCCACCCGCTTTCGCGTCTAGATTAATTAAAGTCCCTCCTGCTTCCGCGTTCCTGGCGCGATCGGCTTCGGCAAACAACTGCGGCACCCCCGCCGTTCACGATTACTGATCGTTTGCGTGCGAAATCAGGTTCCAGTAGACTTAGCGTTAGCATTAGATACATAAACACACGCGCTAATGTACATAATGACACACGCATCCACACGAACACGTACACACGTGCACCCCTACCCGTCTAGTTTAGCCGTCAGTGTTGTCTTGCGAACAGTTCAAATGACCACTGGCCAGACAACCACCACCGGCGTCACGACAGCAAGCAGTAACAGCGCACTGGCTGATTCGCCAGGTCACGAGTTCGTATCCGATACCATGAGGGTCTCGGACACAGACCTCGAGGAGGTCCGGGAGGGGATGAAAAAGCTGGGGATGCAGCCGCCGAAAGGTTAGTCGTTGATCGTTGGTCGTCGTTAACTCTCCCGTATACGTCTCAGACGTGATCTGTCAATCTCTCGCCACCTCGATTGGTCTAATTCTCGCGGCCTCTCTCCACGATAATCTTCGTCGGCAAGACGCAGAGATATCGCGGTGATCGCAAGAAACGAGAGTAACTCTAGACTTGGCTTCTAAATGGACTGCGGTACTCGCAGGATTTGCCTTTTAAATGAGAATTTTCGAATTTCTATGGCGGCAGATCGTGTTTGTGGAGTTACCTTGTCCGGTTAGAATGACTTACTTCCACAGAACCTTAAATTCTCCATTTCCTTAGTCTTCGTTAGTTACGACCACCAACGAGATTTTGCATAATTAAGTGATGAGGACGCCGTTCCTTATTTGCTGGCGATTAACGAAGGGTACCAAACAAGATTGAGTTAGTAATCATATAAAGTTTACGCTAAATGAACGTTTACTGCAGTATCCGCAGTTGTATTTCTTTCGTTATCGTTTCTGTAAATTTTTTATTAATTAAAATTAGATAAAGAAGAAAGAAAGATCTAACGTGATTTGGAAGATGAGCGCCTGGAACACCCATTACGTAGCTCTTACAAATATAGTCTTGGAACACAGGGTCGTTCCAGGTAATTGCATCCTGTTAGCTAAATAGTGAAATTTGTTGCCGGCTGAGAAATGGGACTTCTTGAAAACTATTTCTTGCCGGGGTTTATGTACCATTCATTGATCTCACCAGCAAAACGGAAACGGGTCACCGAGGTGATCGATGCAAGAGCTCGATCTGTGCCACGACACGGTCCAAGAGTACTCTCCTCGTGAGTATGAAATTAATGCCACCGCGCGAAAAGCCTGACCTTAATTTCTCTGTGTGTTACACCACCACCAAGCTAGTGTCGTTTCTTACGTAGCTTCACTGTACATCCCTTCAATCTTCCTGTCTGCGCTTTCTTTAGGGATTGCTTGTTTCCGAATTCTGAGTGTGTGGCAACGACGTGCCCTCCGTCCCGACGTGCGTCATGTCGTTGTCGATGTTGAACGTCTGTTGCGTTTTGAACGTCTGTCTTTTTTTCTCTCTCTTTTACATGGGCGCTCTGACTAAACGACCGCTTTTCATTCTATTTTGTCAACAGCCTAAAAGAAGAGGAGAGTGCCCCCCAAATGCCATTATCCAAAGCACACCCCCTCAGAGATATACATGCTTCCCACTCTCGAAAACTGACAATTTCAGTTCTTGCGATACCGTACCCTTCTCGCGTCTCTTTCTCTCTTCCCTGCTCCTATTTCCGTCTCTGTTCTTTCATTTTCTTTCTGTTTTTTCATTTCTTTTTCTTTTATTCTCCGTTCCCGTTACGTTCGCTCGCGAAGCCACCCCCTCCCGGCACGAACGTTTCCACGGGACGAACAGCGTGTTCCTACTTCGCGGATATTTGTTCCGTTTCCGATCGTCGGCAGCCCACGCGATCCCGTGCCAGTCGCAAGGATCAGCTCGATTAAACGCGACGTCGAGGTACGAATCGACGAAGAAGTCAGCGTGCAAAATGTGGAACGCCTCCTCACCCTCTACGACTCCGGAACAAAACGAACGCGCGCAAGAAATAGCAAGGTCCGATTTAAGAACGTTAGACGATCAGACGTTAGACCTATCATTGAAGACATAAATTTAATTAGTGCAGTAGAAACAAATTTTCACGTGAAGTAGCGTTTCAGGCTCTCTAATTTTATCACTGTTGTTACTGACTGTTTAGAGTACTCGGGCGATTTATATAAAAATGTCGAATCTTATTTTCACGTGAAAGAGAGCTGAAGTGTCTTTAAACGGGCACTGAGGGCATTTTTATATTAAGGATAGACACCTTCTGACGATCGTTCGAGGAGACAAGCTATCGTTGGCTCGTCAGGACAAGCGCGATACATCCCCGCGCGATCCTTGCGATCCTTTTAAATCCACGTGCCATCGGGGACGCTTATTTCCGGCATACGGCGTAACAAGCTTGCAATCAGCGCACGTTCGCTGTAACGCCTGTCGAAACGGGATTAAGCAAACCGAGAGGAACGTATATGGCGAGGCAACGCTGCGTGATTGTGCCGTGAATATCATCGTTGTTATTACCGTCACTGCGAGGTCATCGCACTGATTGCACATTAAACGCTAATGCTTGAATCGGCAATGAGCCCGGAGACGAGACAATTCACGTCGCGACTAGCCGATAATGAGGAATTGAGAATCGACGTGGGCGATAGCGAAACGCTGGCGAACAGCGTCGGGGCCGGGCAAAAATTCGAGAAAGAAAGAAGGAAAAATATTTCAAATGCGGGATACTCGATCGCAGTTTTAATTTCGAAGATGTTGTCAAATAGTATTTTCTTATTTTGAATTATTTTTTATTTATGTCGAGTAGATGTATCTGAAAATTTGCCCAGTCCCGATTAGAGGTACGCCAAGAACTCGTCGAACTGCGAAAATCGAAGATGAAACGCGGCGAAAAGAGAAAAAGGAAACGTAGATAAGCGAGAAAGGTCGTCACGTCGAAACGTTGTGGGCACGTACGCGAATGTAATGAATAAAACAGATGCAAACGTAACGATAAAAGGGAGGTTCCGCGAGAGAACGAGAAACGAGAAAGGAAATAACGAACATACACAAGTAGTGTAAAAAGATATTCGGCTACATGTCTGTATGTTTGACCGTTTTGCTGTTGCCTCTCTCTCTTTCTCTGTATCAATTCCAGTTAATCTAGCCTGTTCTCGATTCTCTCCGTGTCTTTGTAAAACATATAACTAAACGCAGAAACGACCGGATAAAAAAAAATAAGCAAATCGGGAAGTATAACGCAGTTATTGGTGAAACGCGAGAGATTACGTTGCGCAAACTGCAAACTTAATTATAGGTATATCTTCGTAAGAGATTAATTAAATGGAGACCTAAGGAAAAAAAAAGAGAAATATATGTATAAATATATATATGCTATTGCTAAATAAAATATAAAGACGGCGGCGCGATAGTTTTTAATCCGAAATTTTTCCCCGCGACCCTTCCCGCGATATCACACACGTGTGTCCCTTATAAATAATTAAATCTCTTGCAAGGAGAATCTGCAGACTCTCGCAAAAAGAATAACCGAGAGGTGAAAATCCTAAATGGTTTGTGGGACGAGAGACGATTTCGCGGGAGCCGGGTTATCGGTGGAGGGCGTGCGGATTTTTATCGCGCCGCTGTAAAATTCGTTGAATGACAATACGTGTTTTACCGGGGAACGAGCTATAATACCGCCGGTGCCCGGCACTCTCGTGGGTGGTGTAGCTATTGTAGCGATTTCCTTTCTCGAAAAAGAGCGGCTGGCCGGGGTGCGATCCGTTTTACGCGGCACCCGATCGCGTCCACTGAAGAAAGGCGGAGCGGGATAAATTAATTACGCGCGCGGTGAGTTTTTCTACGGCAAACGATCGGGTAGAACGTGAACGCGTTTCCGACGAGCGATTTGTACGCGTCTATCGCGAGGATTTACGCGCACTGAGAGAAAAATTTATGATATTTGTGACTATAATTAAATTGTAAATAATTATGGTTAGGTGCACCATTTTTATAGTTATTACTGCTATAATGTTAGTAATAATAACAAAAAAATAGTTACAAATACCATAATTTAACTATAATTATTATA